>JAQZBX010011422.1:9449-42830 GCA_029593785.1 Cabassous unicinctus
AGGCTTGAATTCATGTGTCCACCTCCTTGTTTTTCATTTCTAGTCATTCAGGTTGATGAGGCTAAACTACTGAGTTTCTTGGCCTGATTAACTTTAACATGGTCCAATGTGACTAACAAATATCAGGTGAGTTCTGTTTGAAATTAGGGATCATGTGGCCACATTTCAGATTCATTTCGATTGGGTGAATACTTGAGGCTGCAGAAACACATACGAAGGCAATGAGATTTGTGAGCTCATGTTTCAGTGACAAAGAATTTATAGAAATGTTATAGACTTTTTATCAAATGTCTCTGCAAGAATGATATCCTGAAGACGATAAAACAGACAGCTCAACGCTATACAATGTTCCCCAAATTTATTAGTAACTTTAAAATTTCCTGTTTGAGGAACTTCTGTCGTAATAAAAAACAGGAGACTTTTGTAATTCAACACTACATTTAAGGAGGATTATGAAACATTCTCTAGACCTGTTTAGATATTTTAATATGAGGACATAAGAACACCATAGTTTATTGGTCAAAGCATGTTATTTAGGATAGACAGACTTTATTTATATTTTGTTTTCACTGATAAATACTTGTGTGATGATATGTATGGATCATATTATTTTCTATTTTATTAGAGAAGTTGTGGGTTTACAAAACAATGATGCATACCATACATGAATCATGAAAGGCAATGTTCTTTCATCATTTATAACAAATGTGCCACAACAATGTAAGGAGGCGGTGGTGGGGAGATGTCTGGGAATCCTGTATGGCCATTTTCATATTGAACCCAAATTTTTCATATATAATGTAGGAAAATAACAAGGTGCATAGAGGAGTTAAACAATATTATTATGATTTATGTCAAAATTTTTATCCTAAAAGTAAAAATATTGTTATACAAAATTTCCAAATTATTTTAAATGATCCAAAATTAGATAACCACATAACTTCAAAAGCCTATTGATTTTTAAAATTGATGAATACAAATAAGCTCAATAAGAAGCAGGTAAAGTTAAAACCCAAAAGGACATCAATATAAATAATATTTTTAAGAATATTATGTGTATTTCAGTGGGTAATAAAAATTTCATCAACCACTGGTAGCTACTTATCAACAAAAATAAAGTATAGACTGTACATATTAGTAGAATAAAAATTAGTAAGAAAACTTAAGACTATAACAAAAACAATGAATCCTAACATGGAATTTAGTTAATACTACAATTATAATAACAATATACCATTGGTTGTAACAAAAATACCACCAAATGCAAGATTTAATAATAGCAAGGGTTATATTGGAACTGTTTGTTTTCTGCATAATTTTAAGGTAAACCTACAACTTCTCTAATTAAAAAAATAAAAGAATTAAGAAACCCCCAAAACCAAAGAAAGACTTCTCTTTATGTCATCTCCAAATACAGGGGAAAAAGAAGAATGCATGTCTTTACACCTTAAAGTTTCAATCTGCCCAAACCAGATAAATAAAAAGATAAATATGCAAATGATCTATGCATTGAGTAGGCATGGTATGCAAAGTACAGTGGCATAAAAGAGCAGCAAACTGGTGGATTCAACCTGGGAAAGACTGAGAACAAATTTGAAACATATATGCAACAAATGTGATAAACAACTGTTACTATAGAAATAGCATTTGCAAATAAAGTATCTATGCACACTATTTAAGGAAAAGGCAAAAACAATGAAAAGGGAATTCTCATGAAATAAGTTAGACACCTGAAAAACCCTCTATTTTATAAGTTCTAAAAGAAATGCAAGTTAAAATGTGAACTATTTTTCACCGGCAAAATAACAAAGTTGTAGGAGAGCTCTATTATCCAGTGCTGGTGACTGCATGGTGGTATTAAATATCATGGAAATAAACATGACTTTATACAAAAAGAATTTCAAAATTATGGTCCTCGGACTAGTACTCCTTTCTCTTAGGAACCTAGCCTAAATAAAAAATAATGGCAAATCATGTGCATATATATTGTATTTCAAAATATTTTTTCATACTATTGAAAATGGGAAGATATCTAAAATGTCTACATAATAGTGGAAAAATAAAAGTATAAAATGGTATTTATATTATTATCTCAATTATGTAAAATGACATGTATAATAGAAATGTAGCTAAAATAGACACTAAACAAATAGTATTTATTTGAATTATGGATTAATTCAAATTATGGCAATTTTTATGTTCTTCTTAAAATCAATTTTGTGATCCCATTTTTTAAATAAAGATAATTTATTGTCAGTAAAATAATTTAATAAAAGTTTTACTCTTTTGTCTATGGCCTGCTTCTACAATATTTCAAATGACTACTTTTCTCAATATATTTGGTATGCTGATAATGAAGAGATCTGACAGTTGAAACACATATTTAAAGCCAATGTACTTATAAACTGAAGATCTTAGTTTCAATTTGAGACGAAAATACCAGTAAAGAAGTCACTGTCTTTACCTAACCTTCTGAATGTGTTTAGAGAAATAACAGTCTCAATCTATGACAAGGCATCTTAGCTGTAGAGAACATTTCCTATAGAAATAGCAATCACTGACCCATCACAAACTGCCACTTTGCAAGTTCACCCATTTTTACCATAAGTTTAAAATTCCTTTCCTCAATTAATGACTCAAAAATGATTGCTTAGAGAAACTTCCTTAGTAAATCTGGGTCCATGGGCAGACTTTGTTTTGGCTTTAAAGGCTCACACCATCCTGTGAATGTGGACCACAAGCACCCCAGCTCAGATGATGAATTTCTTTAGCCAGAGAACTTCCAACGTTTTAGGCTTCAATAGAACTTGAGGGTGAAAAACCTATTAATTGGAGGACTTCTCTCCATAAACATCCTGCCTGCATATTTGTTATTTTGCTCTTTAACGACTATATGAATTAAACTATAAAAGCCACTTCAGATTCATACTAACCTAATTCGGATATCTGAAAATTGAAACTATGTTAAAGCAGGAATATTATGGATTGTCAGCATCATGAACTTAGCAGCAAAAAAAAAGGGGGCACCTTGGAGTAGCAGGTCTCTTAATTTAGATCTTTAAAACCTTCTTAGAAAGTCCATGCTCAGCCTGGAGTATGGATCCATGAACTAATCAGAGCCTATAAAACAAACATAAGAATACATGATTCAAAGAATTAAAAAGAGGACTAAGCATGTGAAAAAAATCTAGTTCAATGCAAAACTGCTATTCTGCTCTTGATACCTTGAAGATAGGCTCATGCAGGTTTGAGATACCTAATATTTAAAATCTGAATCATTCCAAAGAAAAAGAGCTTTGCAGTTATCTTAGGAAGTCTAGAATAGCATTCCAGACCTCCTAAGACTGTCTCTTCCACTTACTATGAGAACTTGGGCAAGTTTCTCAGCCTTTTTATGCCTCAATTTCCACATCTGTACAAAGAGTATGATAAGGTACCTATCTCATAGGACTGTCAGGGATTATAAGAGAATTGTGCTGAGAATGATGCCTGATTCGGAGTAAAGGCTCATTTTTGGCTTTTGTCATATTTTGTACAGGAAATGAGAGTTCATAGTGCTACTGACCAAGTTTATGTCAATAATTGTCTCAATTCTTATATGTAGTTTGTTTTTATTTTTCTCTATGCATGATAGAACTCCAGAGATGCTGAAATTAGGAGAAAAGAAAGGTCAAGTTTTGTTGCATTCAATACTGATTCAACGTCATTTTAAATCTAAAATAATCTATGAGTGTTCAATCACTCCATTAAAATACCTGACAGTTATAAGGGTTAAATAAATTTAAATAACATGTGATTCACAAATAGCAAGAACTGGCCCTGTATCAGTCACTCTGTTAAGTGCAGGAGATCATCTAATTCTCATACAATTCCATAAGGGAGATATAGATATTTTCATTTTGTATATAAGGAAATTAATACTAACTTTGAGCATCTCTTGAACAAGATCTAAAGGGTAATAATTAGTAAATCTTGGTTTTAATTCCAGACAGATCTGATTTCTAACCCTGAGTTCTAATCAATATATTTTACCTCGTAGGACACAGGCACTATGATGTGTCTTATTCATCGGATGTGATTGGAGAGAAATATTGATTCAGACTAGCTCTTGGTTATACCACCAGTGGCAGGCAGGGTTTATTCCACAGACAGATACTATGTGTGGCTGCTACTCAGTAAAGAGAAGATGTAGAAAATAGAAGAGTACTTTCTTTTATACCTCCTGCCCCATCTGGGGGATCTGCTTAAGCACTATCCAGAAGGCTTTGATTTTGGAGTTTCTTTGCGGCTACACAGTGAAAGCAAAGTCAAAGATGAAGTTCAGATTTAGGAACAGAGACATTTTCTACATGAATAGAGTATGTTAAGATTCTAGAAAAATCATATGCCTCTCTTAATTTGCCAGTGCTGTTATGGCAAATACCACACAATGGATTGGCTTCAGCAATGAGCATTTACTGGAAGTCCAAAATCAAGATGTTAGCAATTATATTCACTCTCTCTGAGTTGGTAGTCATGTGACAGCCATTTTTTAATATTTATCAGGATTGCATTGAATCCTTAAATCAATTTGGGTAGAATTTACATCTAAATGATATTTAGTCTTCCAATCCATGAACACTGAATGTTCTTCCATTTATTTAGGTCTTCTTTTATTTCTTTTAGCACTGTTTTACAATTTTATGAATAAGGTCCTTTACATTCTTTGTTTACTCCTAAATATTTTGCATATTAATCTTGTACCTTGACACTTTGCTGAACTTATTTATTAGCTCTAACAGCTTTGCTGTTGATGTTTCAGGACTTTCGAGGTATAAGATCATATCATCTGTAAATAGCAAATGTTTTACTTCTTCCTTAGCAATTTAGATGACGTTTATTTATTTTTCTTGCCTAATTTTCTAGCTAGAACATCTAGTATAATATTGAACAACAGTGGTGAAAGGGGGCATCTGCATCTTTTTCCAGATCTCAGCAGGAAAGCTTTCAGTCTTTCACCATTGAGTACAATGTTAGCTGTGGTTTTTCATATAGGTCCTGTATCATGTTGAGAAAGATTCCTTCTATTCGTATCTTTCAGGGTGTTTTTATCAAGAAAGGATGCTATATTTTGTCAAATGCCTTATCTGCTTAAATCAGGATTACCAGGTATTCTTTTTTCTTCAATTTATTAATGTGGTGTATTACACTGATTGATATTCTCACGTTGAATCAACCTTGCATATCTGGATTAAAACCCACTTGATCATGATGTATAATTCTTTTAATGTGTTGTTGGATTTGATTAGCAACTATTTTCTTGAGGATTTTTGCATCTATATTCATTAAAGAAATTGGCCTGTAATTTTCTTTTTTTAAAATACCTTTATCTGACTTTGGTTTTAAGGGGATGTTGGCTTCAAAGAATGAGGTTGGTAACATTCGCTCTTATTCAATTTTTTGGAAGAGTTTGAGCTAGATTGGTATTAAATGTTCTTTAAGTGACTGGTAACATTCACTCGTGAAGCCATCTTGTCCTGGACTTTTCATTTTGGGGAGGCTTTGAATGACAGTTTCAATCTCTTTGCTTGTGATTGGCTTGTTGAGGTCTATTATTTCTTCTAGGTTCAGTGTGTAGATGTTCATGTATTTCTAGGAACTTGTCCATTTTACCTATGTTGTCTAGTTTGTTGGCATAGAGTTGTTCAAAGTGTCCTCTTATGATCTTTTTTATTTCTGTGGGTCAGTAATAATGTCCCCAATGACATTTTTTATTTTATTTATTTAAAGTTGTTTTTTCTTTGTCAGTAGAGTTAAGTATTTGTTAATTTTGTTGATCTTCTGAAAGAACCAACGTTTGGCTTTGTTAATTCTCCATTTTTAAAAAAATAATCAATTTCATTTATTTCTGCTCAAATTTGTGTTATTTCTTTCCTTCCACTTGCTTTAGGATTAATTTTTTGTTCTTTACCTAGATCCTCTTGGTGGGTAGTTTTATCCTTGATTTTTATCTCTTTCTTCCTTTTTAATATAGGCATTTAGAGCTATAAATTTTCCTCTGAGTCCTGCTTTTGTGGCATCCCAAAAGTTTTGGTAATGTATTTTCTTGTTTTCATTCATCTCCATCTATTCCCTGATTAATCTTTCAATTTCTTCTTTGACCCACTGGTTGTTAAAGAGTGTGTTGTGTAACCTCCATACATTTCTGCATTTTCCAGTCCTCCATCTGTTACTGATTTCCAGTTTAATTCCATTATGATCAGAAAAAGTGTTGTGTATAATTCCAATCTTTATAAATTTATTGAGACCAGTTTTGTTACTAAACATATGGCCAATCCAGGAGAATGATCTATGAGCACTTGAGAAGAATGTGGATCCTGCTGTTTTGAGATGTATTGTTCTGTATATATCTGTTAGGTCTAGTTCATTGATCAAGTTGTTCAATTTCTCTATTTCCTTATTGAACATCATTCTAGATGTTCTATCTATTGATGTGAGCATTGTTTTAAAGTCTTTGTATTAGTCAGCCAAAGGGGTGCTAATGCAATATACCAGAGATTGGTTGGTCTTTATAAAGGGTATTTATTTGGGATAGAAGTCCACAGTTACCAGGTCATAAAGCATAAGTTTCTTCCCTCACCAAAGTCCATTGTCACGTGTTGGAGCAAGACAGCTGCTGACATTTGCCATGGTTCAGGATTCTTGGGTTCCCCTCTTCCCAGGGCTGCTTTTCTCTCCAGGCTCAGCGCCTCTGTTTAATCCCCAAGGTCAGCTATAGACTATGAGGCTCTCTAGGCTTTGCTTCTCTCCTCAAGGCCAGCCGTAAACTCTCAGCGAATGGCTTGTCTCTATCCCAGGGTCTTCTCTCCAACATTAAAACTCCAGCATCAGAACTGCTACTCAAAACTGCTGCATCTCTGTTCTTTGTGAGACCTTTTATATTTTCTTCCCCCACCCACCAAGGGGTGGGGCTCAATGCCCTACTGATGTGGCCCAGTCAACGCCCTAATCATAACTTAATCATGCCCAGATTAACAGATCAGTTTACAAGCATGATCCAATTATATTTTTGGAATTCATAATTACATCAAATTGCCCAATGGCTACAGTCTTCAACTATTATTGCAGATAAATATATTTCTGTCTTCAATTTTGCCAGCATTTGCATCATATATTTTGGGGCACCCTGGTTAGGTGCATAGATATTTATGATTGTTATTTATTCTCGGTAGAGTGCCCCTTTTACTAATATATAATGTCCTTCTTTGTCTTTTATAACACCTTTGCTTTTGAAGTCTATGTTGTCTTATATTAGTATATCTACCTCAGTTTTATTTTTTATTTTTTGCTTACTGTATGTATGAAATATCCAGGTTTTCACTTTCAATCTATTTTTATCCTAGAGTCTAAGATGAGTCTCTTGTAGACAGCATATAGAAGCTTTCTGGTTCTTTTTTTTTTTTTTTTAAATCCTTTCCACCAGTCTGTCTTTTGCTTGGGACTTTAATCCATTAACATTCATTGTTATTAATGTAAAGCAGTGCTTACCTCACCAAGTTTGTCTTTTTGCTTTTATATGTGATGTCTTATTTTTACCATGCTTTTTACACTTTTAGTTACTTTTATTAATAATCTTCATTTCTAGATTCTCTTCCAAGCCTCTCTCTCCTGTCTATCCCTTTTGGGGTTCAGCACTCCCTTTTATATATCTTGTAAGGCTGGTGTCTTGCTGATGAATTCTATTAGTTTCAGTTTATTTCTGACTACTCTAAAGTCACCCTCATTTTTGAAGGACAATTCTGCTGGATATAGAATTCTTGGCTGGCAGTTTTTCTCTTTTAGTATGTTAAATATATCATACCGGTCCATTCTTGCTTCCTTGGTTTCTGATGAGAAATCAGCACTTAATCTTACTGGGCTACCCTTGTATGTGATGTGTCACTTTATTCTTGCTGTTTTAAGAATTCTTTCTTATCTTTGGTATTTGTATTTCTGATTAGCAGGTGTGTTAGAGTAGTTCTATTCAGATTTCTTCAGATTGAAGTACATTGCACTTCTTGGACATGAATATCTATGTCTTTCAAAAGAGTTGGGTAAGTATTTATCATTATTTACTCAAATATTCCTTATGCCCCTTTTACCTTTTCTTCTTTTTTGGGACTCCTAAGACATGTATGTTTGAGCACTTCATGTTGCAATTCAGTTCCCTGAGACCCTGTTCAAGTTTTTTCAATTTTTTCCTCTATCTGTTCTTCTGTATGGTTGATTTTGGAGACCCTGTCTTCCTGTTCATTGATCCTTTCGTCTGCCTCTTCAAATATGTTCTGGTATGCTTCCCATAAGGTATGCTATTTCTTTTTGAATGCTTTCAAATTCTTCTTTGTGTTCACCCAGTGTCTTCTTAATACCCTTAATCTCTTTAACTGTCTCATTGAATTTATTAAGGAGATTTGTTTGAACATCTGTGATTAGTTATTTCAAATCCTGTATGTCATCTGGAGTTTATTTTTTATCTTTTTATTTATTTAAATTTTAAAAGATTCTTAGATTACATAAATGTTATACAAAAATTATAGGGATTCCCATATGCCCCACCTCCCACACCTCCCACAACTTCCCATATAAACATCCTTCATTAGTGTGGCACATTAATTGCAATTGATAAACACATCCTGGAGCTTTGCCATTAAGCATGGACTGTAGTTCACATTGTAGACCACACTCTCTCCCACACAGTTCTGCATGTTATGTGATGATATAAAATGGCCTAAATCTGTTGTTGTAATGTCACTCAGGACAATTCCCAAGTCTTCCCCATATCAAAACTGCTTTTCCCTCTTTCTGCCCCCAGAGTCTACAGTGGCCACTGGCTCCATATCAATGTTGTAATTTCTTCCATTGCTTGAATCACAATATGTCTATAGTAGAATATCAGTAAGCCCACTCTTGTCCATAGCTCTTCCCCCAATCCTGAGGAGTCTGGGATGATGATGTCCACTCCACCTCCAATTGAGAGAGGGCTTATATCCCATGGGGAAGATGAATGGAACTATCCTGCCTGCTGCTGCAGACACTCTCCATTGCCTGGGATGGCCGTTTTCCATCATCATCTCCCCACCAGTTGTCCTGGGTGAGTCCATTGAGCTGTAGAGTATGAGATGCAGCTCCACTGAGGTTCCAGACCCAGCTGGCACATGGACAGCCCATCTGAAGTTTTAATTTGTTCCTCTGACTAGGCTATATCATCTTGTTTCTTAGTATGGCTTGTAACTTTTGCAGCTGTCTCAGCCTGTTTGTTTCTGGATGAATTTATTCTAGGCTCAATTTCTCTCTTTTGTCTAGGACTTTTTGTTTGGCTTTGTGTAAAGCTCCTGTTTGACATTTGGTTCCACTTATTTTGGAACTTTTTAATAGCTTGTATTTAATGAATCAACGTTTTTCAGATCTTATTCATCTGTATTGTAGCTGTTTCTCCCCTGCCAGGAGCAGATTTGAAGCCAAGAATGCATGCAGAAATCTGAACCATGCAACCTGTAACTACCTGTTTGGCCCCAGAAACTGATGGAGCTTCACTCATCTTTCTCCCCTGCTGGGGACATTGTAGGAGCTGAGAGTACAGTGAGTATTCTAAGCCATATAGACTGAAACTACCAGCATTGTACCAGAAACTAATGAAGCTCTATCCACCATTCTCTCTTGTGAAGGACAGGATGGAGCACATGGTATGAGCAATAATCTAAGCTGTTCAGGCTGAAAGGCCTGCCTGCAGTTGCCCAGAGAGACTGAGGATCTTTGTCCACCTTCCTTTCCTGTCAGGGACAGGGTTGAAGCTCAGTCTGGGGTAGTAATCTGACTTGGGTGAAAAGAAACTTATCCCTACTGTCCAGGAAGTCACTGTGATTTTCAATCAGCACTGTTTCCACTCCTGCTGGAGGCAGAGTAATAAGAGGCTACTGACTTCTATCTGACTTGCATGGGTTCAAACTTGAGCTATACTTACAATTGAACTCCAGCCAGCAAAATTTGCTATTCAGTAGCCAAAGTTGGTGCCTGGCTGTCTCTTCCTGCCCTGTTATTGGTATGGAGCTTCCAACTCCAACCAGAAAGTGGCTCCTGAGGTGGCTTTCCCTGCCAGTGGGGGGATGGGCAATGGCATGAAGGGCTGTACTCATGAATCTTCACCGCAGATGGCTAGCCTCCTTCTTCTGTTCTTCCAAAGATGGTGCATGGTGCTCTTCTCGGCTCCTGAGGTCCCCAATCAGGTTATTTAGATAGATTCTGGCAGATTACTCACTGCACTGTAGGACAACCTAGTTCTTAGAACTCCCTACTCTGCCTCCCTCTTGCCTGTTTCCTAGACTATTGGCTTTTGATTTTGGCATCCATGGTATAAAATATTGTGCTATTTGCATATTGGTGGCAGCAGATTCCTCATATAAGTATCCTTCTGGTATCCCTATATCAGGTGACATGAAAAGCAGGTATTTTCCACTGGGTAACAGAAGAAGAGCAGGACTTACAAAAGGTAAAATTGGCTATTTCAGCTGCTCTGCTTCTAGAATATTTATAGCCTATGTCTCCATTTGAACTACAGGTTTTTGCCACCTAGACTCATGCTGACTAGTCTCTGTGACAGAAGAATGAGCAACTGGAATTCAGAGGCCCCTATGTTCTTGGACCAAGAAATTCCCAGACATAGCCTGGCATTACTCCCTATTTGATAAGCAATTTATGTTGGGCTACTTGGCCCTGGTGAAATAAGAAAGAATTACCAAAAGCTCCCAGGTCCTTCTGAGGCCTGAAATCCCCATCATGTTCTGGTCTTGGGTAATCAGATTACTCACCCAGGCAGTGTCCAACAGAATGTCTTCAAATTGAAGTTACATATTCAGGATAATGCTTGCCTAGGCCGCCAGGGAGTGACATGTTTATGGGAGTGGGTGGCAGAGGCCACCAGAGACAGTGATCCTGTTGTAACATCAGATGAGGGCCTTTCCCTCCCTGCATTGGCATCATGGGTTCCCCAACTCAAGGAAGCCCCATCAGATGGTCAGTTGTGTTTCACTGATGGCTTGGCCAAGCCAAAGCCAATGAGTGTCTACTGGGCAGTAACTGTTGTTTCTGTTACTCTGTCAACAGAAAAAAAAATGCCCAATGGACTGAAATATAGGCAGTCCTTTTATCTATGGGACACTTGGCACCAGCACCCTTAGTATCCCTTACTGACTCAAGGGCCACTGTCCATGGCTTAGCAGTCAGGCCACATTCATGGAGGGAACACAATGGGAAAATCAAAGATTCCCATGAATCCTTGGCAAAGTGAATGTTGGAAACAATTGGTGAGGTGGAAGGGCAACAGCTATGTTACCCATCTTGATGCACATGGCAAAGGCCCACACTCATGGAATTAGATAAATTTCCATGTCACCCACAACACTCAGACAGCTAGCATTGTGGACAACTTTAATGGCTGCCTGATAAAGGAGAATTGGCATCTACATACATACAACTCTCTCACTGGATGGACTGTCTACCTTACTTGAGCCTTCTGGAATCTGAACTGAGCAATTCCCCGGAAGGGAAACATGGCCTTATCCTGCTTCCTTGTACAAGGATGGGTAAGAAATGTTTCAGGAATCCAGGCTTTGCTACAAGTCTAAATTATACTCATCATGATGTGGATTGTCCCTGAAAAGGAAACCAAGGACACACCATTTGAAACTCACCTTTTCAGTCATGGTAAGGGATCATCCCACTTTTACCTCATTACATCCTTCATGCAGATTCTAAAATGGTGGAAAGTAAGGACTCTCAGGTGGAAGGATAGGATGATGGAAGAGGACTTAGAAATGTTTAACATACATGGAGTGACAATCCAATGGACTGGAACAATGTGGCCCAATGCAATCATACTAGATATTAGTGGGCAATGCCTGCTACTGGTTGGGACATCAGTCCCCTTAGGTATGGTCATGGGATATTTTCAAGGAGTCCTGACAACTCTCACTTATCAGGAAGGGGTAAAATTTGGCTGGAAGATGTGGGTAAAGCCCTCAAATCAATGGAAAAGAGATGAGGTTATGGTTCAGGGCAAGGGGGATCAGACTGGCTGGTCTAAGTAAGAAAACTTAAGTTGTCACAAACAGACTGAGAAAGGTGACTCCCTCAGAGGGTGCCACATGACTACCCTGTCAAGACTAGTTACTACTACCCCTACTGTGCCTTCTAAAGTTTTGGCCTAGTGGCAATCTAGAAAGAAAACACCTTTGTCCATCTGACCCAACCCATCAATGGCAGTAGGGAATCTTACAATTCACCCCTACAATAACTCCTAACAAAATGAAACTGGCAAATGACTTGGTCATCTTTCTGTGAGCATCGTCAAGATGACCTGTGATTCGCTAGGGTTCAGTTGTTTCCCTAATGAATTTATCTTCCTTCATGGAGGAAACAAAACCTCCATTGGTTGGGCCACTCCTTGCATAGGTCATTGGACAATGATACTCATGTGTCCATGGGTTTCTCACTGTCCCCTTGAAAATTCATAAACAATTCAAGACATCTCATTGGACTGCTCCCTTCAATTTATTATCCTGAGCAAAATGTGATTTGCCTGAGAGTGGAGTGGAGTCCATGATTTTGAAATGACTTCCTTTGGTAAAATATTAAAAGTTGCCAGGCACCCAATGTAACAAAGTTAGATTTATTAAAATTTCCCTATCCATGACTCTTCTGCCCCTTTTATTTGAACCTGTAATTAGCATTACACTCATTAAATATATGTCCCAGAACCTTAAATCTTGAGTCTATTCATATGGCAGTTGAGCCCTAAATCTCAGCAGAGTTGCAACACCTACTTTCCGGTTCATCAGACTCACCCAAGACAAAAGGATGATGATCGACAACACCCATCCCAAAAAACAGAGAGTATCCACAACTGCAAGCAAGACAGTTCCATCCATGGACCCCATGGGATCTAATCCCCCTCTCAGTCAGAAACAGAATGGGCATCATCATCCCCAAATCCTCAAGACTGAGGAATTAACAAACAAAAGAGGGGAACGCAACTATGGACTAAAGTAAATATTATTATTATTCTAGCAATGGAAAAAATTGTAACATTGATATAAAGGCAGTAGTCACCAGATGTTTTAAGGGGAGGGAGAAGGAAGAATAAGGGTAACATGGGCCATTTTGGGGACATTGGAATTGTTCTGAATGACATTGTTGTGACAGATACAGGCCAATATACATTTTGTTAAAACCTATAAAATTGTGAAGTGCAAAATGTAAACTATGATATAAACTATAGACCATCTTTAGTAGCAATGCTTCAATATATGTTCATCAATTGTAACAAATATACCACACTAATGAAAGATGTTAATGAGGAAAACTGTGGGATGGGGGAGGGGGTGGTTTATATGGGAATCCTCCTGTGATGGTTAGGCTAATGTGTCAACTTGGCCAGGTAATTGTGCCTAATTGGTTGGTCAAACAAGCACTGAGCAAATTGTAATACTAGGACATGTTTAGGCTTTAGTCATGAGTTAGTTTACTGAATTGATGGCTGATTACCTTTACAATCAACCAGGGAGATTCCCATCAGAAACAAGTGATATTTGATCCAATCAATTGAATGCCTTAAAAGAGAAAGTGATTTCCACATTCAGAGAGAATTTCCCAGCTCCTCTTTGGACAGCCAACATCTCCCAGGAACTCACGAAAGACCTTCATCACACTTTAATCGGAGACTCTGGTTTGCAACCTGCCTGCAGAATCTGGACTTGTGCATCCCCATGGTCATGTAAGAGAATTTTATAAAGTCTCATACTATTTACTGATATATCCTGTTGATTCTGTTTCCCTAGAGAACCCAGACTACTACATCCCCTATATTTTCAATGTAACATTTATGTAATCTAAAGGTTCTTTTAAAATAAAATTAAAAAATAAAAATTTTGAAAGTTGCCAGGAGATTTCAACACTTATTTAAATAAGATCACAGGTAACTGTGAAACATTTCTGGGTCATCTTTTAAAATTAAAGTATTAATAAAAGATTTTAAAAGTAAATATAAGAGATAACATGATGAATGGTAAAATCACCTGCTTGGATTTATTTTTTTAATTTTTATTAAGGACATGATAAAGTTAACATAATATATAAGAAGTTATTTTGAGAAAATATAGACTCAATGCCTTTTTCATTGATTAATTAGGAAAAAAGCCTTACAGTTTTTTTACTGAGAACAGAATGATAATCCACAAAAACTTCATCAATTTAATAGAAAAACACATTTTCGTTTTCTATCAGTATACTATTTGATACTGTGTCTTAACAATTTTATGGATCAACCCATTAAATCTTACCCAACTTTGACCATAAGAAATAAAATTCCTTTTCTGCACATGCTTTGCAACTTTCTATATTTGTTTAGGTTTTCTCCTACATTTCCCATTTTTTCTTCTGTAATAAACAGCCATTTTATTTTAGGAGAAAATTATTCACTTTTCCCTTAATAAAAACACATCCTATATACTTTACATACTTAAGCTATCAAAATGATTTTAGAAACTGTCTTCAAGCTGACATTTTATAAAATGCAATTACTGTTCAAAATAACACTTGTCAGAAAAATGACTCAGTTTGGTTAAATGCAAATACACACACATATGTATATATTCTTTTGGTACTTAATATTGATAATTCAGAAGGCATAGATGTTTCCTTTTAAAATAGTAAATCATTATATAAATAAACTTACACCTTAAAATTTTCATTCATGAGCTAAAAAAACAGACTAGAAATATGGAAAGACAAAATATAGAGACATAAAACTCATTAGTTTATGTAAAATGAAATCTTTATTTAAAGGAGTGGCTTTTCACTCAAATCTATATTTTGTTTTATACATAAATATATATTTTGTTTACTTTTCAAGATTAGGTTTAAGCCTGTTGACAAATACAGTAGAACCTGGTTTTAAACAGTCATTACATTCCAAGATACTTCAAATAACTTGAAAATTGATCATAATAATGAACCCCATTATTTAATAAGTATTTTATATATGAACATGCTTATTACACCTTTTTTATAAATAAGGTGAATAAACATTCTAGTAACAATAAATAAAATTGATCATTAACATAAGTTGAAAAATTTTAATTCTCTCTGCCTTTATTTTTTTTGATTGGAATCATGTATATCTGAATTCTCAAGTACTGAATTCATCTAAAATGAGGTCTTACATTAATGATGACAGTGTCCCTTTAAACAAGTCAGCAAAAGGTGAAAGACCTAAAAGAACACCAAAAATCTCTAACAATTGTTTGTTTGTTTAATCTCAAATGGATTTTTTTCTATGTATGTTTGCAAGTTTGGATTACCAATTGAAAGTTTTTGAGAAAAGCCTTTGGTATGGTTTTTTTAAATAAACAGTTTATTGAGGCATATCATTCATACATGAACATATATAAACTATAAATCTTCATAAACACCGTGAATTTACAAAACAAGCATGCATGACATCATACAGGGCTCCCACACATCACCCCCCCACACGCAAAAACAACCTGCATTGTTGTGAAACATTTGTTAACAAATCATGAAAGAGCATTGTCAAAGTATTACTTCTAACTGTAGCCCATATCTTCTTCCCTTATACATTTTTTAAAGGATTTATTTATTTACTTTTTTCCATTTTTACCCACCCCTTATTTTTGCTGTTTCTGTGTCCATTCACTGCCCTCTCTTCTCATCCTTATCCTCTTGTCTTCACTGGGATTTGATCCTCGGAACCTCCAATGTGGGAGAGAGGCATTCTACCACCTGTGTCACCTTAGTTCTTGGTTTTCAGTGCATTTCATCTTGGCGCTCCCTTGTGTAACTCTCCTGTTATGTCATGATCTGGCTGCATGGCTCACAGGGCCTGGTGGCACACCCACACATGGGGTCTGGTGACCCATGAGCCTTCTATATTTTTCTTTTTTTTAAACTTTTACCAAAAGTTCCCAGGGATCAAACCCAGGTCCCTCCATATGGGAGATGGATGCCCAACCACCTGAGCCACATCTGTTCCCTGCTATATCTCTTAAGGTTGATCAAAGATACCCAAAATTACCATCTTTTCCCACACAGGACGGTCATATAATAAATCAGGCTTAGTTCATCACCAGCATTCCAAAAACCAGACCTAGGGAGAAAAACTAGGTCTGGGGACACATGCATAGTTTCTAATATAGCAAATGTTTAGACTACCCTGATTATCACAAAATCAGGACAGAAAGAATATTTGAATGGTATGGTTTTTAATATATCATTAGAAATTGGTGGACCATTTTGAGAGAATCCCCTTCTGTAATATTTGTAGGGTTGCTTAAATTCTCTGCAAGGATTTTTTAAAGAAGCATATTTGGAATTAGATATCTTCTTTTGGCTGATTTGGTATGTAAATTAAAGAATGTATTCCATTGTCTCTAGGGGATTCTTAGTAGGATTGAAATTTCCTTGATTATGTCTTTTGATTTAGCTTTACTTCAAGAAACTAGGTGACAGAGGTAGTTTTTGAGTTTCTTTTATTAGGTTTGACCTTAAAAGTGTATAAAAGGGGTAGGTTTGAAGGAGCTTCTGTTCCCTTATTATAAAAGGACAACTCACAAGGCTAGGATAAATAAGAGGAGGACAGGAAAGTGGAGGAAGACAGGAAGCCAGAGGAGGAACTGAGACATCCTCAGAAAATTCAAAGGATTTGGAGTGTTTTTCAAGGTTGTTTGTGCATTTTGATAAGTCTTTGTTTGGTTAATTTGGTGTTTTTTTCTTGGAGAGAGGGAACTTGGAGCTTGTATTTGTTTTGGAAGTTTCCCAATATAATTATAAAAGGTATCCCAGTTAGATTGTTTGATCCATTAGCCCCTATTTTCTAATTGTGTGCATAAATATATTAATTTGGTCACATCAAAAGAACTTTATTATACCCATTGTAATTTAAAATTATCTCTAGTATGCCAGATTTGGTTAGACATGGATTTATATGCATCAGGAACATAATTTTTGAACATGAATCCATCAGGTATGTCAGTTGACAGTGTACCATTAGAATTTTTTTTTGAAGAATTAAAATCCATTGTGCCTGACTGAGAGCTGATATAAAGCCTAAAAACCTGCCAGTACTTATTTTATGGTTGGGTTAATTAGATTTTTTACAGTATGCTTTATGTGGTATACTTCTTTAACTTGGTGAACCACCTCTGTTTCTTGTAATCTGACCCATGACAGTTGTCTCTGTTTGCATGGAAATTATGTTGAGGGTGGCAGTCAACTTACTATTAATTTTGCATATCTATGACCACTTAAATGATTAACAGATTGCACTGTCAGGAAAAAAATTTAATTAAAATTTTATGTAGATGTCCTTCCTTAAAATATCAGAGAAAGGGAGAAAGAAGAGATTCTAAATATTTGAATATTCATCAAAAGGAGAAATGCCTGTAAAATTAGAAGGGCAACAAAAGGACTTCAGCAACCAAGTTCAAAATAAAACCAGTAGAACAATGTTCAAAATGCCTTTAACCAGAAGACACCCAAACAAAAGGCAGAACCTCAACCAAAGGAAGGGAAGTTCAGAACAAAGACTCACCAACAGAAACCAGGGCCATTGGGGAGATAATAGAGTACAAACGGCTCTAACAGTTACAGTGATCAGATCCTATGGCAGCTCCAGAGTGGAGGTGGTGGATCCCTTCAGATCCCATTTCTGACACCATGTAATGTCAACCAAAAAATAACAAACTGAGCTGTGAAGCAACAAAATGTTTATTTGAGGTCTTAGAATTGCAATTCTGGAAGTATAGATTCGGGTAGCAAACTAAATTGTGTCAGCCAAGGATATTTCAAAAGAAGAGGAGGAATGAAAATAGAAGTTGATTAAAGCAAGTGTCTGAGAAATAGACTGTTTTTTTTTTTCCACAAAGGGAATGATTTTGTTGGCTGTATATGTTTCACTTATTACAGCCAGTTTGGAGGGTTTGGTGGTGGCATAAGGACCTCTCTGTATGCACAGCTTTAAGTGTCTTAGCTTAATTACTCCAATTTTCTTTCACTGTTATAACGATATTGAGAATTTTAGGTCAGTTTAGTGTTTTGGATTTTGTTGTTTCTGTTTCTATTGTATGTGGAGTCTTACTTGCTATTATATTTTCCAAGGGCCTGTTTTCTGAAGATAGGGAACCTACTTAATTAAAATTTTTAAAATAAGATATAATTCACACCACAAAAAATTCAGCTGTTTATTTGAACAATTTTGTGAATTTTGAAAAATATATAAATTGTATAACCATCATCATAATCATAGTACAAACTGATTCAACATCTTAAAATATTCCCATGTGACCCATTATAGACTACTTCTCCCTACTTCCAGGCCCTTTGTAACCCTGATCAATTTCAGTCTCTATATTTTTGACATTTCCAGAATGTCATGCAAAATGATTTTATTATTATATTGTCTTAAGAACTTGAGTTCTTTCACTTAGCAAAGTGCATTTGAGATTTGTCTGTGCTGTTATGTGTAACAGCAGTTCATTCCTTTTTACTACTGAGTAATATTTTAATTTATGGATGTGTTACAATTTGTCCATTTTCCAATAAATAGATATTTAGCTTGTTTCCAGTTATCAGAAATTACTAATAAAACTATTATAAGCATTCAAAAGCAGTCATTTTGCAGAACGTAAGTTTTCATTATGCTTGGGTGAATATCTAGGAGTGAAATAGCTGGCTTGTATGGTATCAGTTTGACATCATATGAATCTGCCACCCTGCCAAAGTGTAGCATTGTGCTTTGCCACCAGTAACAAGTAATATTTTCAAGTACCCATTATTAATTTTGGGTCAATGTTTATTAATGGTGCAGTCTTTTGCCCAGAGTTTAAATTTGCAAATGTACTGCCAATTATTTCAGCTTCATTTTTGTAAGGGCTAACATTTCTCCATTACATTACCTCTGCCCCTTTATCAAAACTCAATTGTGCATAAAAGGGTGGGTATATTTCTGGACAATTTATGTTTAACTGATATATGTTTTATCCTTTCTCTAGCACAACAATTTAAAGTAAGTCTAGAAATCATATGTAGTGATTCCATAGCATTGTTCTTTTTCAAAATTATTTTGACTATACAGCTATTCCTTCCAAATTATGGGGTGTAGGGGCACAGGGCCTCTGTGATCTGGAAAATCCCTATAAAGATTTTGCATAGGCTGAACTTTTTGTTAAATTTTCAAACCAGTCTTTGCTGGCCTGAAAATCCACAGGGGTACTCTTCACTTTCATTTTCCTTTAGGGAATTATGAAAGGACTTAGCTTTTTCTCATATAATGACACAGTCTGCTGGAAATCCTTTTTAATAACAATCCTGCACCCAAAAGTATGCTGCACTTTGTACACAAGAGAGATGCAGATCTTGTGGTTTATGCAAATGATTTGCAGTTGTTGGTAGAGCTGCAGCAACGACAGTTTCATTGATTTCTTTCTCTTTTTTCTTGATATGCCTTACGGTCAACTAATTAATGCAGTAATGGTGGCAAACTGCAGCCCATTTTGCCTGAATGAAGCATATCTAACAATTCTACTTTTTCTTTCAAGTTCATAACTCTCTTCTCTTTCTTGGGAGCACTTTCCAAACCACTAGGAACATTACACTTGTGACACATGATTTTAATACAGTTTATGGCATTTAAATGGCACAAGATACAAGAAATTTGAGATGCAAAGATCACTGCAAAATGTCACATGAGAGATTGTCATAAAAATGCTTAACTTCTCCAAACCAATGCATAGAAACAGAGTTCTTTTACCACAAATTTAACTTTAAGAGAAAAAATGTGTACCTTGTTCATTTATGATATTAAACATAAATACTGTACAGGTAATATCATACATAACATTACATATATTTTGCATTTATGAGTTACTAAACATTTAAGATATCTCTACATTTTAGCCTTTGTGTGTCATCTACTGGCCTTAGTGTGTCATCTGAGTCTTCTGTAAAACTACCTAAAAATACCCACAACATATTGAAACCACATGAGGAAAGTCCCAAGGTGGAAGGGCTAACTATACTATTTTTTCACCTTTTCATATAAATTCTAGAATCAGCTTTTCAATTTCTACAAAAACAATCTATTAAATTTTGTTTAGAACTTCCTTGAATCTATGATTCAATTTGTGGGGATTTGAGATATTAATAATAATAAGTCTTCTAATCCTGCACATAATATATCTCCCATATATTTATATTGCCTCTGAGTTCTTTCATCAGTGTTTTTAATTTTCAGCTTACTACAGAAAATATGTTAGATTTATACCTAAGGATTACATTGTTTTAGTGCTATTTTTAATGATACATTAATTTTTTTTTTCAATTTCAAAATGATCTTGTTTGTATAATATAGATATATAATTAATTTTGATCTTTTATTCTGCAACCTTACTGAACTCTCTTATTAGTTATTGTAGTTGTTTTTGCATATTATTTGAGGTTTTCTCCAAACATAATTATTTCATTTATGAATAAATTTCATTCCAGCCTTTCCAATATTGTTCTTTTAATTTCTTTTCTTGCCTTATTCCACCAGTTAGTACCTCCAGCTGTTGATGAACAGGAATGATGGAAGCAGGCAACTTTTCCTTGTTCATGATCTTGGGAAGAAATTATAAAGATTTTCATGAATAAGTATGGTGTTAGCAGTAGGATTTTGGAGATGCCCTGTATTGTACTGGGAAAGTTACCTATTATAAAGGTGCTAAGAGTTTGTATTTTAATCACAACTAAAAGTTGAATTTCATGAAAATATTTTTACATCAAATGAGATTATCTTATGATTTTGCTTTAGTCTTTAATACGGTGAGTTATATTGTTTTTTTTCTGAATATTTAACCAGCCATAAAGATCCAGGATAAACCCCCCCGATTGCTCATGGGATATCATTTTGGCTTCCTACAATCTTGTTGAAAAGTTTTGCACCTGTGTTTATCTGTGAAAGATATGTGTCTGTACTTTTTGTGTAATCTCTTTTTCTAGTTTTGTATCAAGGCAATAATGGCCTCATAAACTCATTTGGTAAGTGATTCATCCCCTTCTGTGTTCTGGAATATTTTTTGTAGAGTTGATAGTATTTTTATCTCTTGTGTTTGATAAAATCATGAATGGCACAATCTAGTCCTGGATTTTACTTTCTTGGAAGCAGTTTTACTATGAATTCAGTTTTTTTTCACAGAAAAAGTGATATTCATATAATCTATTTATTTTTCTGTGAGGTTTTGAAGACAGTGTTTTCAGGGAATATTTTCATTTATTCTAAGTTGCCACATTTATATGCATAGAGTTACCATAATATTTCCTTATTCTTCTTCTAATATTTGTAGGTATGTATTATGTCTCCTCTTTCATTCCTGATATTTGTAATTTGTGTCTTCTTTCACTTTGTTCTTGGCCTTTCTAGACAGAGTTTTATCATTTTTATTGAATTGTCTAAAAACTTAAGCCTTTGATTTCATCCATTTTTCCTATTGTTTGCCTGTTTTCAATTCCACTCATTTCTGCTGTTATGTTTATTATTTCTTTCATTGTCTTCCTTTGGGTTTTGCTTGTTCCTCTTTTTTTCAGTTTTTTTAGTTGAAAATTTCTATATTTTATTTAAGATGTTTCTTCTTTTCTAACGTATACATTTTATTGTATACATTTACCATTAAGCCTTGTTTTAATTACAGCCCATTTATTGTGAAGTGCTTTTTTATATATAATTTAATCCAAAATATTTTACTTTCTCTTTGACTTATTCCTAGAGTTTTGGGTTATTTAAGATTGTATTTTACTTCCAAGCTTTCCTAATTTTTGTAATTTATTTTGTTTCAATTTCTTTATGAGTCCAGACACATTGTTTATGACTAGAACATTTCTACTCTTGTTAAAGCATTGTTTAACTGTTTATGACTTTGAAATAGTCTATCTGGGTGAATGTTCCTTGGGCACTTGACAAGGATATGAGTGATATATATGTGTGTGTATATATATGTATGTATGTGTATATATATCCTTTTTATACATTTGGAAGATTCCCAGATAACTTTTGGTATCAAATTTGAACTTGAATCTTTTAGTCAGGGAACATGATTTATTTGATTTCTATTCCTTTCATATATTGCTTTCTTTGTCCCGATATGGTGTACCTTGGTGAATATTTTACGTGCATTTGAAAAGAATGTTTATTCTACTCTTGTGGAGTGGAGGGTTCATTACATGTCATGTAGGTCAATTTGGTTAATTATGTTGTTAATTGCCATCCATAGCCTTACTAATTTTCTGTCTACTTGCTATATTGTTAATTTGAGATGTGAATTGATGTCACCAATTACAATTGTAGATATGTCTATTTTGTATTTTTGTACTATCATTTTCTGCTTCCTGTATTTGAAGCTTTCTAGTTAGGTGAATACCTTTAATTTTCATACATTTAAATGGTTTTTTTGTAGACAGCAAGTTAATTATTGGGTGTTTTTCTTTTTTCTTTTCTTTTTTTTTTTTTTTTACCAGAAGTCATTGGGAAAATCACACTCAACTAATCTTCCTTGAAAAGTCAACTAGTAGAGAAGGAAGGGAAACTCTGTAGGGAGTAAGACTCCACTTCCCTTTCCTCTCCCTTAGCCTCTGATGTGTTGTTGGTTGCAACCTTGCCAGGGATAACCTAGGTGGGTGCAATTCACATAGCACCTTGGATTCAGTTTCCTCTTCCTGTACTGAAGGAGATAATGAGGGGTAGGGATTGGCATCTTATTACCCACCTACAGAAAGATGCCCCATTGAGGGAAACTGTTTGATCATGAAATGAGGGTTGTAGTGTATCCAGTGAAATACTTATTGCTTAGACAGGACATCACTTCCATCAATCTGATTGCTTGGTTGGAGTTCTGTCCTCATAAGCAGATGTCAGCAGAGACAGGGTAGGACTGATCCCTGGTTAGCATTTACTGGAATGTCCCACAATAACACTACCTAATTGACCATTGATTCCATATAAGTAAGAAGGGAACTGGACTTCGACATCTCTCCCCAAATGCTTTTTTCTTCTAGACCAAAACTCTTCACTAGGATCTGGTCACAGGAACTAGAAATAATATTTCTGAGGAAACAGTACACAGTTGTATGTAAAACACATATGGACCTATGAAAATTAAATAAGATTACATGCACATGTTTTACATTTGTGCTGTAAGACGTAAAGTATTAATAGGCTTGTAAATATAATTACTGACTAGTAGTTTTGAGGATGAGAGTATGATTCTGTGATATTTCTTATATTCCTAACCAGTTGTGGGCATAGATTCTTCTGAAATGAAAGGAAAATTTGTAGGATCAGGATTAAAAAAAAATTGTACAAATTGGAACATGTGCTAAGAAGAATTTTTATAAAAGTGATTGTCTAGAATAGCCAGAAAATTTGCTCAAGAAACATTGAAGACCTACATTGTATTGGAATGTGTACTTGTTGTCAACACACTTCGTGTATGAATGTATCATTTTCTTCAGCATTGCTTCATCTTAGGTAAAGGGGAAAATATATTGCATAAATTTATGGTTTAAATACTTGTTAGTGTAGTGTGTTACACTGAAGCAAAAAAAATGGCTGAATTTGACTTGATTTATAATGATTCCAATTTATCCATTCTACACTATTTGAGAATCTAGTTAATTGCAAAGGTTATGCTCTCTGTTCTCTCCTTAACTTATAAATCTTTGTGACAATAAAGATGGTCAATACTTTAGTCAGAAATGCAGTGTTTTGTTGCTGAAACAAATGAATCTGGAAATCTCTGTGACTTAACATGTACCACTTTATTTCCTGTTCATGTAAAATCTGCTGAGAGGTTCGGATCATGTAGGGATATTTGTCCTCCATGTAGGTTCTCACTACTCCAGGGTGCTCACTATCTCTGCATCTGTAATCCTGCTTCTTAATACCTTTTTTGTAGGCTTGCTGCTGTAGGAAAAAGATAGATGGATACTAGCACACTAGTTCCTCAATGTTGTAGCCTGAGTTGGGCACATATAGCTTTTGTTAGCTTATCATGAGTCCTTTTTAAATACAAGGGGGTGGAAAATATGGTTGAAGTACATAGGTATTTGGTGATCATAAATGGCTTGGTCATAACTGAGAAAAAGTCATTTCCCATTTGGAATGGAATGTTTAACTGTTGCAGAGTAATATATATGTAATACACATATGAAAATGTATATTTAAAATATGCATGTAAATATATGTGTGTATGTATATCATGAGATCCAGGCATGGCTTTGGAGTAATTTGGGTTAATTCTGTTCCTGCAAATATAAAATTGAAACCACAAAGATATTCAACACATCTGCCCTGAGTTAATCTGAATCTTCTTTTATCTGTATCCTCTCCCTTAGTATTGCATTTTAAGTGCCTGCATCTCAAGTGGTATGCAGTTTGTCTGCAATATTCTATTCAAAATTGAATGTGCACACTTTCTGCCTTGATTAGTCAGATATATATCATAAGAGTTCTGTTTTGTGTTAGCTCCTTTATTCCCTTTTAGCCAAGGCTCAAACACAACCAAAATAATCTATTTAGGAGGTGAATTGGTGTATAGATTTTTTTATTGAAAACATGCTCCACATTATATACGACCTGTGAAAATCATATACAAGGTTTCTCTACAGCTGCACCTGGAAGAATTTAATATCTTTCCTTGCCTTTAGACAAGGAAAATAATTTATTCTAGGCAGAGTGCAAATAACAATGAAAATAGTGCTGCATGTTTTGTGCAAAACAACAGCATTATTTTTATTATGACTCCTGCCTTATTGGCCTTCTCTCATTCCTACAATTCTGTTCATTTCTATTTGTTGCCTTTCTACAACAAAAATAATTCTAACCTGAGTGGAGCAGCTGGGATTAAATTAATGCCATGCAGCAAAATTCTTAGCCCTAAATCTTTTTAATATATTTTAAATATTTGGACAAATTGTTACATAAGCTATACTTAAAGATTGTTTAGACTTTTTTGATAGAATGAATAAAGGCAAAGATTTTTCCAATCATTGTAACAATGTATGTTAATTACAACATCCCATTAAACAATAATTTGTATATGCAAAGTATTTCCTAATTGTAAAAATATATAGTCACTATTTAATTATATATTGATATTTTAGGAAAGAAGAAACATTTAAATTTCCATATAACAAAGTTATAAAATATATTTAAATATACACATTTTGCCTGCAAGACCATTTTTTTTTGCTTTAGACAGTTGTTTTTAAAATATGAATAGATTTTGTTTTATCTTGTCTATTGACATAAATTATTACCCAAGACCATTTTGACTTCAGAGCTTCCTCATTGCAATTTTTACCTTTGCATTTCTGAGGGTGTAGATTAAAGGGTTTAACATGGGTGTTACCAGAATATAAAATATTGCCACTGTTTTATCCATGGGGAAGTTGGACATGGGCTGAAGATATACTAAAATACAGGGTATAAAGAATAAAGTAACCACAGTAATATGAGAGGTGCAAGTGGAGAGAGCTTTCCATTGTCCTTCAGAGCTTTGAGATTTCAGTGAGCAAAGGATGAGTAAATATGAAGAAAGAAGAATGGAAAAACTGACCAAACACAGAAAACCACTGTTAGCAGCAACAAGTCCAAAGATGTGAGTGTCAGTGCAGGAGAGTTCCCGCAGGGGGTAAAGATCACACATGAAATGGTCAATGACATTGGGACCACAGAAGGGCAACCAGAGCACAAAAGGATTTGAATCAGAGCATGAAGAAATCCCCCAGCCCAGGACCCAGTCACCAGGAGGCCACACACCCACCAGTTCATTATGATCATGTAGTGCAGTGTCTTGCAGATGGCCACCTAGTGGTCATAGGCCATCACCATGAGCAGGATTATCTCAGCTCCACCAAGGAAATGTTCCATAAAGACCTGAGTCATGCATGCACTGAAGGAGATAGTTTTCTCTTCAGGAAGTAAGTCAAATATGATTTTGGGGGTTGAAGAAGAAGGTAAGGAGCCATCCAGAAAAGACAAGAAAGACAGGAAATAATACATAGGGGAACTCAGGGTTGGGCTGGTGGCAATTGTCACTATAATGACAATTATGTATGTTGCCAGCCAGGGTGATTAAATAGATGACTGTAAACATGACCAAACAAGAGGTTCTTCACATCTGACTTCTGAGTCAGGCCTAGCAGGATGAATTTTGTCACATTGTTCACTTGCACCATGATCCAGTTTTGCATATAGATAAATGATCTATCTGCAAATAGCACAGAGAATGCAATGTGGGTAGATCAATTTTGATCAAGAAAATAATATAACTATCAGATAATTTGTTTCCTGTAAGATTGATGGAAACCCCAACAGATAAAACCCCGACTTAAAGTTGACCTACATTTTCAGTCACATATTAAACACATAGAGCCTTATGCATACACACACACACACACACATTATTGCTACTGTTGACATGCCAGGCACCTTTCTGACAATCCTTCATGGATAGATCCTCTCCCAACCATTTCCACAGTATTTTTTCAAATAGACAAACAGGAATAGAAATATTACCCATGAGGAGGAACTGAGGATTGACTACATGAGTGTCTACTCTCCTGTGTTTCTTCTATAGTCTTTCAGGCTGATGATCCTACGTTGCAGAGTTTCTTATCCCTATTAGATTTAGCTTGTTTCAGAATGACTGTAAAACATCAGGTAAGTTCTATTTGAAATTAGGATTATGGAGACTGAGTGAATATATGAGGCCACAGTAAGAAATATAGTGGCAGTGAGATTTGTGAACTCATGCTTCATTGAAACAGAGTTGTAAGAGAATATCACAGATTCCTTATCAACCACCTCTTGAAGAATGATATCCTGAAAAAGATAGATGAGACAGCTTGATGTACTGCAATATTTCCCAAATTTATTTGTAGCTTTAGAATTTATTATTTGGGGAATATCTTCCATATTAATTTCTAAGGCCTTTTGCAATGGAACATTACATTTAAGAAGATTACTGAACATTCAATGGACCTGGAATGTGAGGACATAAAATTACCATAATTTATTGGTCAGAGCATGGTTTTTAGATTAGACAGATTATATTTATTTTCTGTTTTCACTGACTTGTAATGGTGTGATATTGTGATAGGTCATAGTCTTAGTGAGCCTAAATTTTTCACATGTAATTTAGAAAAGATAATAAAGAGCATAATACAGATTCCAGAAGATCATTATTAATTATGTCAAAGTTTGTAACCTAAAGATAAAAACACACTTCCAAATTATTATTTAAAGATAAAAATGAGAATGCCATCTATCCTAATTCTTATTGTTGCCTAGTTTGAATTTTAAAAGAAAAAATAAATGCACTAAGTGTGACTATAAATGAACTTAGTCCTCTCTCAAATAGTAAGAAAACTACCAATTATATTAGGAAAAGTTTGAATGCAGGAATCAATACATCAGGCAATACTGAAGTATTAGATTTGATAAATAAATTCCAAAGATTTTTGGTTTTTAAAAATACTCTTAAAAGTTATGAGTACAAATAAGCTTAATAAGCAGTCAAGGTCAAATCTCAAAAAGACATTAATATAAAAATAATTTAAAGAATATTGTGTAAAATTCAGTGAGGAATAATAAGATTTTTCAGCCACAGATAGACATTTATAGAAGCAAAGAAAATCTTATCCTCATATCATCACAAAAAAAAGAGAAAAAAGGAAAAAAGATTTTTTGTATTAAAAATTTAAAGCATCAATTTGCTCAAAACCAGAAAAACAGATATAAATATGTAAGTGACATCTGCATTAAGGAGGCATGCTAAGGAAAATTACTGTGTTATAAAACCACACAAAATTAATGGATTCAGCTACATAATGATAGAGAACAAACTCAAAACATTTGCAACAAGTGTGACAGACAGCTGTTACTTCAGAAATAGCATTTGGAAATAAAGAAAAAGTCTACCCATACTATTACAAAGAAAAAGTAAAACTAATGAAAAGCTAATTCTCATGAAAAATGTTTGACATCTGAAAAATCCTCGATTTCATAAGCTATCAAAAATGCAATTTAAAATGTGAAATATTTGAACTTGCAAAGTAACAAAGACATAAGGGAGCGATATTATGCAGTCTGGTGAGTGTGTGTTGGTATTAAATATTCTGGGAATAAACTACATTATACAGTATGGACTTCATAATTGTTGATGTTGCTTGCTCCAGTACTCCTTATATTAGGAACCTAATGTCAGTTAAAAATATAGGCAAAATTTAGGGAAACATGTATTTCACCATATTTTGTTCATAAAAATGAAAATGTGAGGACAACCCAAATGTCTACCTAAAGTGGATTGATTAAATGAATGAAACTTGTTTAGCTATGAAATATCAGGTGGATATTAAAGTAATTTATCTATAAGAAGCATTATTGACATAGAAAGGTGTTTTCATATAATAGTGAGTGGGAAAATGAAAATATAAAATGCATTTGCAAAATGCATATTGGAAAATTATATATAAGAGAAATGTCTCTAAAAAAGACACTAAAGACTAATAGTGCTTTTTTAAATTATGGATTATGGGCAATTTTATGTTCTTTTTTAATCAATTTTTGTGATCCTAGTTTTTATAAAGAGAATATATTATATTATTGTCAGTAAAATAATTTAATAAAAATTTTACCTTTTTATCTATGCTCTGGCTCCATCATATCTCAGTATTGTTTTTCTAAGTAGATTGGGTATGCTGCTGATTGTTCATAAAGATGTGATAGTAGAAACATATTTAAATTTAACTTACCTGTAAACTGAATACCAAAGTATCACCTTGAGAGAAAAATACCTATAAAAAAAGCCACAGGCTGTACTTTAAACTTCTGAATGCATTTAGAGAAGTAACAGGTTCAATCTATGTTAATGCTTCTTATTTGTAGAGAACACTTTCTATCGAGATAGCAAGCACTGACCTATCACTACTTGCTGCTTTGCAAGTTCATCCATTTTAATTATAATATACCTTTCCCTCAACTAATGACAAAAAAATGATTGCTTAGAGAAACTTCCTTAGTATATCTGAGTTCAAGGGCAGACTTTATTTTTCCTCTATAGGCTCATACCATCCCGTGAATGTGGGCCACAAGCATCCCAGCTCAGATGATGAATATCTTTAGTCAGAAAACCTCCAAAGCTTTAGGCTTCAATAGAAATTAATGGTGAAAAACTTAACCATTGCAGGACATACCTGCAAGCCTCCTTCCAGCACATTTGTGTTTTTTGCTCTTTATTGATTATATAAAGTATACTTTTATAAAAGCCAATTAAGTTTCATTCTAACCTAATTTAAATCTCTGAAAATAGAAACTATGTTAAGGCAGAAATATTATGGATTGTCAGCATCATGAACTCAGGAACAAATAAAAGTTACCTTGGAGTAACAGGTCCCTTATTCAAATCTTTTATACCTTCTAAGAATGTCCATTCTTAGCCTGGAGATAACTCTTTTGGTCCTTGGGATCTTGGATCCACATAGCTTTGAAACTTAAAACCACCAGCATCTGTTATTTGTGGCTTGTTATGCTTATGTGGTGTTCAAGGCTCAGAAATCCTTATAGTCTGTCCTTTTCAACATTTTCAAGTTTGATTTCTGGGATTATTTAAAGGGGTAGTACTTAAACACAGCTAGTTAGGGTTTTCTGAAGGGATTAGAATTAGCAGCTTAGTCAATATGGCAGCCAAACTAGTTCATCCTGTTCCCTCTTGTGGCTGTAGCATCTGTGACCGTGGTGGGTGTGAGACCCAGATGGGCTGGATTGGAAGTGACCTTGGAGTCTGGGACACAAGGCATAGAATGTTCTAGTGTTGGGAGTATGGGTTCATGAACTAACCAGAGCCTACAAAACAACCCTAAGAATACATGCCTCACAGAGTTAGAGAACTAAACATGAGAAAATCTAAATCAAAGCAAAACTGTTATTCTACTGTTGACACCATGAGGATAGACATGCAAGCTGGAGATATTGCTGTTTAATATTAAAAATAAGAGTTATTCTTAAGAGCAATAATTTTGTAGTACAAAAAGCCTTACTTCTTAAGGATGTCCCTTGTATTTACTAACCATATGATCTAGGAAAAGTTTCTCAGTCACTTTATACCTCAGTTTCCACATATTGACAAGAGGGATACTAATAGTACCTAATTCATAGGACTGATGTGGGGTTATCATGATAATGTATGTAGCATGCTTAGAATGATGCCTGGCATAGAGTAAACTCATTATTGCATCTTGTCATCTTCTGTACATGATAGCAGACCTCATGTGAGACCAGTCTAAGTTTCTCGCAAGATTATCTCAGCTCATATATGGAGCTTGTTTTGCTTGGTAGGAATTTGTACTCATATATGGAGCTTGTTTGTTTGGTAGGAATTTGGACAATTACAGAAATTAGAAAGGGCAAATTTTCCACAACGCAATACTGATTCACAAGTCATTATAATTATGAAATCTTTCCATGATTGCTTGATCACTCCACTAAAATACATGACAGTGAAGTGGAAATTCCCAGAAAAGGTTTTAAGAGATAGAGTAAATGTGAATTCAATGAGAATTAGACAATAATGGGCAGTTTCTATGTAACAGTCACTCATCAAAGTGTGATATCTCATCTGATTTTCACATAATCCTCAGAAGGGAGATAATGTTATTTCCATTTTATGTAGAGGAATTTGATGCTCACTTTGAGCATCACCTGGTCAAAATTAAAATGGTTAAAGTGGTAGTATTCAGAACTAAATCCAGACTGATCACTTTTATGTTATTGTACCACATCAGATACTGATGCTGTCATGTGTCTAATCCTTTGGATATGAAGGAAGATGAAGTGCTGACTCAGATTTGCTCTTATGTTTGGAGCTTTTGTTCTACACCAGAGGTAGGCAGGACTTACTCCTCAGACATTCCCATGTGCTGCAGCTGATTAGGAAAGAGAAGCACAGAGAAAAATTAACATTGATCTTCCTTTCTCACTTTCAGCCCCATCCTGGGGGCCAGCTTAATGGCATTCTAGACAGGTTTCATTTGGGGATGTGGAAGGAAAAGAATGATCATAAGTTAAGAGTTAGGACCTGGAACATCTCTCCATTAATGAGACATGGTGGGTCCTAGAGAAATAAGACAGCAAAGGCATGACCCATGGTGTGATTCCTAATCCCTCTACTTCTGATTCTATGCATGTCAACTTAATTATATGATTATTTTCTCATTGCTAAATGTAATGGGTTGGCCTAAACAATGGGAACTTACTGGCTTATGGTTTGAAGTTAAGATAAGCCTAACTTGAGGTATCAGGAAGGCAATGCTTTCTTCCTGAAGACTTGTGTTCTGTTGCTGGCTGCTGGCAATACTTGGTTCTTGGCATTTCTGTCACCCTGCAATGCACATGATGGTGTCTTCTTTCTCTTCTAGGTCCTGTTGACTTTCAACTTCTTGCTTCCTGTGGCTTTCTCTATATATATATGAATTTCATTCCACTTAAAAGGACTCCAATAATAGGATTAAAACCCATCCTGATTGAGTTGTGCCACACCGTAACTGAAGTAACCTCAACAAATGATCCTAATTATAATGAGTTCACACCCACAGGAATGGATTAAGTTTAGGAATATGGTTTTCTAGAGAACATATCTCCAAACCACTTCAGCCTTAAAAAAATAAGGTTATTTAGGAAGGACCAATATATAACATGTGAAATCATAAAACTAGTATATTATGCATAGAAATTTTTTTTATTTGAAAAATTTATTGATATATATCACACTTACATAAACATACATAAACAATAAGTGTATAGTAAAAGTTGTGAACTTATAAAACCAACATGATTACATCATACAGGGCTCCCATACCTCACCCTACCACCAATACCTTGTATTGTTGTGGAACATTTTTAACAAATAATGAAAGAGCATCCTCAAAATATTACTACTAATGAAAGTATCTTACAGTTGGTGTATTTTTCCCCAACCCACACTATTATTATCATTGTTATATCATTCATACATGAACATATATAAACAATAAGTGTATAGTAAAAGTTGTGAACTTACAAAGCAAACATGCATACCATCGTACCGGGGTCCCATACACCAACCCACCACCAACACTTTGCATTGTTGTGAGACATTACTTACAAATTATGAAAGAATATCATCAAAAATCTTACTACTAAATATAGTCCATATCTTAAACTTAGTTTATTTTCCCCCCAACCCATCCTATTATTTTTTAAAATATATTTTTAGTACAGAAATTGTGAACTTATAAAACAATCCTACACATGTGCAAAATTCCCATACAACACCTCTCTATCAACACATTACACCATGGTGGAACATTTGTTGCAGATTGTGAGATAATATCATCAGACTATTACCACTAACCATGGTCCATAGCACACATTTGGCACACTTTTTCCATATTCCCCATAGCAGTTTGATATAATTATGAATTCCAAAAATAGATATGGAATATGTTTGTAAACTGGTCTGTTCCTTTCAGCATGATTAAATTATGATTAGGGCTTTGATTGGGCCACATCGGGAAGGCATTGAATCCCTGCCCCTTGGTGGGTGGGGACTCAGAGATAAAAGACATGGCAAAGGACAGAGTTAGAGTTCTGATGCTGAGTTTTAATGCTGGAGCTGGGGGAAGTAAGCACACAGAGGAGATTGGTTGTGAGGAAGGAGAGAATGCCCCAGGAAGAGATAAGCAGTTCACCTGATAGTCTACAGCTGGTCTTGTGGAAAGAAGTAAGCCTGAGCCCAGAGAGGCAAGCCTCAGGGAGAGAGGAACTCATGAAGCCTGCACCCTGGCAGACGCTGCAACCATCTTGCTCCAACATGTGGCCATAGACTTTGGTGAGAGAAATACCTTATGTTTTATGGTCAGGTAACTGTAAGGTTCTACCCCAAATAAATACCCTTTATAAAAGCCAAATGATTTCTGGTATTTTTCATCAGTACCCCTTTGGATGACTAATACACTCCCCCATTATCAACTTAGTACATCTTTGGCATAGATGCATGAATATTACTGTATTGCTGTTAACCACAGTCCATAGGCCACTCCAGTTGTATTTTCCCCATGCTTCTCCACATTACCACCATCCTGCAGTAGTGATGTATATCTGCTCTAGCTCACAAAGAACACTCTTGTGTCTGTACCATCAACCACAATTCTTATCCACCTCTGGGTTTACTGTGTTATTCAGTCCCTAGATTATTCTCTAGCTTTCTTTCAATTGACATTTAT
>JAQZBX010011423.1:0-35379 GCA_029593785.1 Cabassous unicinctus
AATCTTAGGAGGACCACTTTCAGTATTTCACTATAGAGAATGATGTTAGCTGTAGGCTTTTCATAAATTGTCTTTATCATGTTGAGAAATTTCCCTTCTAATCCTAGTGCTCTCAGTGTTCTTCACAAAAATGGTGCTAGATTTTGCCAAATACATTTTCTGCATCTATGGAAAAATCATGGTTTTTAAAAGTCCTTTTTCTATTTATGCAGTTTATTACATTGATTTGTTTTCATGTGTTGTATCACCCTTGCATTCCTGGGATAAACACCAATTGGTCATGGTGTTTAATCTTTTCAATATGTTGTGAATTCAGTTTGTTGGTGTTATGTACAGAATTTTGCTCTATAATCATAATGGAAATTGGTCTGTTATTTTCATTTCTTATGATATCTTTGTTAGGCTTTGGTGTCAGTGAAATCCTGGACTCATAGAATGAATTAAAAGTGTCCTCTTAGATTCTTTGGAAGAGTTTCAGAAGAATGAGTGTTAATTCTATAAATGTTTTGTAGATTTTACCAGTAAAGTCATCAGATTCTATATTTTTCTTTGGTGTAAGTTTTCTGTTTATTGATTCAAGCTCTTCACTTCCTGGAGTTTTTTGAGATTTTTTTCTGTTTCTTCTTGTGTCAATTTTGATAATTGATGCATTTCCAGGAAATTTTCCATTTCCTCTAGATTATCTGATTTGCTGGCATATAATTGCATATTGTATTCTCTTATAATCATTTTTTTCTTTAAGATTAGTAGTGACATCACCATTTTCCTTTCTGATTTAGTTATTTGTTTCTTTTCAATTTTTTACTTTGTCAGTCTAGCTAAAGTTTTGTTGATTTTATTCAAAGAACCAATTTTATATTTTGTTTGTTGTCTCAATTGTTTTCTATTCTCTATTTAACTTATCTCTACTCTAATCCTAATTATTTCCTTCCTACTGCTGACTTTGGATTTATTTTACTCTTTTTTTTTCTACTTCCACAAGAAGTAAATTTAGGTTATAAATTTTAGTTTTTTTAACCCTTTTTAGTATAGATGTTCATATCTATAAGCTTCTCTCTGTTCACTGCTTTCACTGCATTTCATAATTGTGGGTATGTTGAGTCTTCATTTTTATTTATCTCTAAGTACTTTAAAGTAATACCAATACACACAGATAAATGTACACTGACAAATTAGATGAGTGGCCTGAATAAATAGTAAAGTCATAATTAGCCAATGAGGAGGAGAAAGGAAAGGCTAACTTAGGTTGGTGTTCAAAGAAGGGGTCTCTGAGGAATTTTCATTTAATATGAGAATATAGGAAAATGATTTTGGGGTAAAAATGTCTGTGTAGAGATTGGAGTAGAGATGAAAGTTGACAGTAGTGCTCAGTGTACAGATAACATGACAATCCTTTGTGTTGTGTGGTTATGGGAAGTTGTATCAAAAATAAATCTCTAGATTTTTGAGGCTCTACTAGCTGCTATTGGAGACTTGAGGAAGATTATTTTTTACATGAGTGGGAAAATTAATAGCTTCCATTTGAAATATATTTCAGTTTAGAGGTCTTTGACACACAAGGAGAGTTTAAAGCTGAGAAATAAAATCCACACAATAGTTTTGAACACAGCATAGAAGAGGACTGGCAAAATTGAAGCAATTAAAGAAATGTATAAGACCCAAGACAGTGTATCAAATTTTGTTTTGAGATGATGCAATAGCATTGCTTCAGAAATTATTGGCAAGGACACTGGGAAGGACTAACTAATGCAGTTTGAAAACAGTCAAGTGCTTCAGATATAAGAATATTCTAATATAATATAAAGAACTTTCTAATAAAGAAAGTTCACCCAAAGAAGTTATGTTCCAATTCTAGTTTGAGTTCAAGTAAAAGGCAGACACACACATTGTATTTAATTTTCAGGCAATCACTGGTGATATTAGTTTTAGTTATTTATGGTGAAATCTTAAGTTATCTTAGAAATTCAGAGGGTCATAGGATGTGAGAAAATGGAAACTAAATGTGTATGGCTGTACAAGCTCAACTGTGAAGAGGGAAAAATGGGGCATGAGCTGAGATACCACAGTTTCAGAGATGGCTGTGGCTTTAAAATGGAGAACAGTATGCTTAAATCATGAAAGCATGGATGGAAAATATATGGAAAGATTGCTAGTAAAGGCAATTTAGTGTATATTCAATAATTCAAATTTACCAAGAAATTAGAAGAGAAAGGGAACCATGTGGACAAATTGGACAGCCAGGAGAAAAGATGATTTTTAACTTTAATTTTAATTTTCACAGGAGGATAATCCAAAGGTTATGAATATATGAGTATTTCTAGATTTCAAAACAAATTGTTGAAGTTAGTTTGCATTTATTGTCTAATTTGTCCAATATTAATATAGCTATTCCTGCTTTCTTATGGTTACTGTTTGCATGGAATATCTTTCTCCAGTCTTTCACTTTCAGCCAATTTGTATCCCTGGATCTAAGGTGAGTCTCTTGTAGACAGCGTATGGATAACTCATGTTTTTTATCCATTCTCTCAGCCTTTATATTTTGATTGGGGAGTTTAACCCATTCAAATTCAATGATATTACTGTAAATGCAGTATTTACTTCCATTTTATTCTTTGGCTTTCATATGATCATATTATTTCTGTCTATCATTTTACCCTTTTAATTTATACTTTCTGATAGTCTTCCTTGTACAATCTCCTCTTAGCCTCTCTTTCCTTTTCCTTTGGGGCTGTTAAGAGTTCCATTAGTGCTTCCTGCAGAGTCTGGTTCTTTTTCTTTTTGTATTCTTTTATTTTCTATTTATCTGTGAATATTTTAAACTCACTTTCATATTTGAAGGACAGTTTTTCTGGATAAAGAATTCTCAGATGGCAAATTTTCACTTTCAGTATCCTAAATATACCATACTACTGTCTTCTCACCTCAATGGTTTCTGATGAGAAATCCACACTATCTTACTGGGCCTCCCTTATATGTGTTGTTTTGCTTCTCCCTTATTGCTTTCACAATTTCTTCTTCATCTTTGGCATTTGACATTCTGAGTAGTATGTGTTTTGGACTAGGTCTATTTGAATTTATTCTGATTGTAGTAGGCTGTGCTTCTTGGACATGTAAATTCAATTATTCCATGGAGGTTGTGAAATTTTCAACCATTATTTCCTCAAATACTCTTTCTGCCACTTTTCCCTTTTCTTCTTCTTCTGGAACTTCCATGACACGTTGTGCTTCATGCTATCATTCAATTTTTTTCCATTCTTTTCTCTCTCTTCAATTTCAGCTGTTCTTTCTTCTCCATTACTTATTTTCTCCTATGATTTCAAGTCTGCTGTTGTATGCCTCTTATGTGTTTTTTATCTCACCTATTGCCTTTCATTCTCATAAGCTCTTTTATTTTTCTATTCAATTTTTCTAATTTTTCTTTTTGCTTGCCCTGTGTCATCTTGATGCCCTTTATCTCTTTAGCCATATTGTTTTTCAACTTGATTTGATTTAGATCTGTATGAACATCATTGATTAGTTGTTTCAAATCATGTGTCTCATCTGCGGCTTTGATATATTCCTTTGCTTAAGTGATAGCTTCCTTTTCCTTAGTATGGCTTCTAATGTTTTGCTGATGTCTAGGAATCTGATTATGATTGTGAGTTATTCTAATGCTCAATTTCTCTCTCTTGCATAGGGATTTAATGGTGGGAGTATGTGTCTTACTGCTCTTTGATTCTTTGTTCAACCTGTTCTAGCTCTTTAGGATTATCCCTGTTTAGTTGTTCAAATACATTCCATGCACTCAGTAACAGGTTGCAGATAAGCTTCCAAGAGCTTGGAGAGGATGGCTGTAAAGGTCCACAAAAGTCTATTTTATTTAGTTAGTTTTATTTTTCTTGCATGCACTTCCTTCATTTGCGAGCATATGGTGCTCTTCGGAAGACCTCTCTGCCCAAACTCTTGTCAAAATGTGTTTGCTATAACCCTGACTGGAACAATATGATAGATGATCTTGTCTCAGGGCTATTCAGATCAAAACTTTCACAAATCAAACTTTCTTAGAAGCTGTTCTCCTCCCTTTGCTGATAGACCTTTTCCTGGGTAGGAAATAATTCCACTCCCTTCTGCATCCTCCACAACCAGTCTCAATCTTTAGGGAGGGTTTTTTGAGAGAGTTGGATCTCTTTAGTCACCTTCCAGCTCCCAGGGTAAACAATGGTCTGGCCTTACCCAGCCTGGAAGAGCTTGTGGTACAAAGCAGACAAAATTTGTTGGTCAAAAGCTGAATCAGTCTAAGCTGTACCCCTCTCTTTCCCCCTTTCTTGGGGAAGTGGACACCTGCCGCCCTCTCTGTCTGTAGCTGTGAGCCAGGGGCCAGAGGACTCAAAGATGTATGCTCCAAGGATGGGGGGATGGGCATGAGCAGCTGCAGCTGCAGCTTTTACTCAGACTTTTCCTATAAAGATTCTTTTACTTTTTTTCTTTGCCCCTCTCTCTTCAGGGTGGTGTCCAGGCTTCCTATGGTGTCCTAAGCCCTAGAACATTTTTTCAGGCAGTTTCTGCCTGTTCTAGAGCAATTTTTCTGGACTATAAGTGAGTCTTGGGTCTCACTGATCCTCCACCTTCTCAGAAGTCTCTCTGCTTCCTTTGCAATAATTTTTCTTTGTGTTAAATGCACACTCTCCTTTGAAAAAAAATTCTTTTCCCAAGATGCTTAATTTTCCCTGTTAAAAAGTGAAATATCGGATACATTAGAGCTGGTCTTTCCAATATGGTGCCCAGTAGTTACTATATTTTGGTGATTTCAATTTCAATAAAATTTAAAATAAAATTCATTTCTCAGTTGCATCAGCCATATTTTTAGGGAATATATAAAATGTATATCTAAGATAAATAGAATAATTATAAAACAAAGGGTAGTTCATTAATCAACTCATAAGAAATAGAACAAAATCAGTAACTTTGAAGCATTCTGCATGTACCACACTCATGTCCACTTCCCTCACATACAGACATAAATAATACTCTTACTTTTGTTATTATTTATCATCTGCTTTTTATTAAAGGTTTATTTTAAATTCACCAAACAATATATTGAATTTTTGGTATATTTTCTATTTGTTGCATTTGTATCATGCCAGCTTATATTTGTTAACTGAAGGTTTTTCCTCTGCCAAGTACACTGTTAGGTGTTTAACTGGAAACATCACATTTATCTAATTTCTCTCCATGAAAAGCTCTGTCAGGTGTTTAATGGTTGAATATATAGGCAAAAGCTTTTCAGGAGCTATATACCACAGCAGGACTGGAATGCATGTACACCTATCTCTAAATCACAATCTTGAATATCTTACTTTACAACACCTTTTTAATGTCTGAAATTCTACTTCAAATTATTCATTCTTTAAGTTCATATAGCTTGTTAAATGGAACTCCTGTGATTTTCAAATTCCCCGCTAGTATGTTATACAATTGTAAAGAATTAACTTAAATAACCAGGATATAACTCCTTAAATGTATTATTACTTAAATCTTAGGCTGGTGTTATTATAGGTGACAGGGGATACATACTTTAAAAGATGTCCCAGTGTTGTCTCAGTTTCCCCAGACCTAATTTGACTGATATCACAACATCCTCAAGGACAAGCCCAAACAGAACACAACAGAGTGAGGGCCACATTAAAGGCTCCACACATTCAAGGATTATTGTCATCTCTATATTGCCACTCCTCAACATGAAAAGAAAACCAGGGATCATCACATAGCTGAGGAGAGGCTCTATGAAAGGTAAAGACTAGTTCAAGAATACAACAAAATGGCAACATTTGCTTGATCTCAGAAAAGTAACTGAAAAACAAAACTATTTTGGGAAGATGAAGGTAGATGAGGTTTCTCATATATGGTGGGGTGTAAGATGGATGAAAAGGAGAGATATGCATGTGTTTACAAACAGAAATATGTACCCACAATAATCATCCAATGCAGTTAGAAGTGGATAATTCTGCAGAAGGAGGAATGGGGCTGAGGCTAGAAAAAGAATTTTGTTGTTTGTCACTATAAATTATTGTTATACTCTTGGCATGGATAATTTGGTCACAATTTAAAAGAAATAAAGAATGAACATAGTACAGAGTGAAATCATACAAAGTAGGTGTTTTTTTTCGTTTGTTTGTTTATGTAAAATTTTATTTGGCCAACATGTAGAAAAAGTAACACAATTTCATATGATACAGTTGCAAGAAAAGTGTGGCATTTATTCAATTGTTTAATTTGCTAGTATATCTCCTGGGTAGTGTGATGCTTTATAAATAGGAGTGAGGGGCAGGGGATTTGGATAAACTAGAAGCAGGGTGACTTTTCAGCCAGAGTTGTAAACTTGAGTTGGCCCCCACATTTCTGGGGAATGTGGAATGTTTCAGCTTTGAGATGTTAACTGAGAAACCAGAAATATAACAAAGTCAAAATGTGTAGCCCTGTCTACAAAATTCTCCATATCCAGTTTAATCAGGAGGTTCTTGGTCTTTTATTAACTTGGTCCCAAAGAAGAAATTAAAGTCTAGATAAGTAAACTTTCCATTTGCAATTCCCTGAAGAATGGACATGAACTTGGGCCAATTACTTTTTTTCATTTTTACTTTGCTGCCAGAGAAACACTTTCTGCCTGGTATTTATTAATTTGAAAGGAAAAAAAAAAGCCTTTTGCTCAATTTATTGATGGCCTGCAATCTCTCTGATATGGCAGCCCTGAATTGTACTGAACTTCACCATATTCATTCCTGTTGAGTGGATGGCCTCATACCAGGGCAGACAGGCAAGGTCATTATCATCATTATTGTATAAGCTATCTGCTCCTGAGGGATCAACTTTAAAATGAAAGAAACATATCAAGGATCTGTCCAGGAAACATCTGATTTCCTATTAAGATTATTTCCCAAGCATTCTCATGCTGACTGCTCAGAGGATGTCTGCTGTGAACAGTGGAGTGTGGAGAACAGCCAAGATGATTAGTCTAATCTGTATGCCTTCCCACAATCATCCTGTATTTTCTGGCTCTGGATGAAAAATCCCCACCCATTTTAATGTGATGGTCCTTGACCTCCTATAGTGTGACCAGCGGTGGCTAGGCAGGTCATGTTCTTCACTCTTTTAAGTCAACCCATGACTAGATATTAGAGTCTTTGTTCTTCAAAGTGTGGGGTTGTCTATTCACCCAGAAACCAAATACCCTGCCTAAGGAATAAATGCAAATTAAGGATAAAAAAGAGCTGAAAAAGACAGTGCCTTTGGAAAAAGGAAGGAATTATACTTAAATCATGCTCAAAACTTCTCTTAAACAAAATATTTGGTCATATATTCATAATTTGTTTTAAATTTCCAACAAAGAGAAAGATGCAATAACAAAAGAAACTTCTTAGAAGAGAAGAGAAAGATACCCAGATCTGAAGTTTCTATTGGAACAGGACTCTTCTGTTTTGGTTATATACAGTCAAGTTCATTTAGTGTCTGATCCAGTGTCTGATGTAAGCCCATGTTCTCTACCTTGGCCGGGCAAATTTTTCTTCCAGGTCATCAATCATCTCTTCAGATTTTGCAACAGTTCTCTCTGCAAATTTAGCACGGGTTTCAGCCTGTTTCAGTTTGTCAGACAGAAGTTTGATTTCTTCATATTTATCTTCCTTTTCAGAATACTTTCCCCAGACTGCCTTGAGCAACTTGAGGTTGTTGGCAACATTCTTGAGTTCTTCCAGGTCACCACATTTTAGTTCAGACATCTCTGCGTGCTCCTTGGCTCTCTCCAGCTTGCCTCCCAGAATAACCAATTAACAAGCCACCTCCTTCTGTTTGCAGTCAGCCTCCTTGGCAATGTGTTTGGACTCTTTGAGCTGCATCTCCTGGACCTCCATCTTCTCATCTTTCATAGCCCGGTTCCCTATCACCTTCATTCCTCTCTCGCTCTCGTGGGTAGACTTTTCCGCCTCCTCCAGCTTCTGTGGGGCTGTGGCCAGCCACTCCTGGGCTCTGTCCAACTCCTACACAACGAGCTGGAAGCGGTGATTGAGAGCTGCCATGTTGCCCTCAGCTTTCTCGCTCCTCTGGGGCTCGCGGACCAGCTGACGTGCAGGCCGTGCGCGAGCTCCTCCGCCTAGTCTACCTGCTGCTGCTGCAGGGCCTAGATCTTGCGCTTCAGGCCTCCAGGGAGTTGAGGCCGGCCGTGGCGTGGGGGACACCGGGGCTTGGCAGGCGCACGCGGAGGGTGCTGGGCAAGGGCAGTCCCAGCTCCAGCACCTAAGCGCAGCTCCAAGTCCGCGGCCCTCCTGGACCCCTGCCGCCTGCGGGGCCTATGATATCAGGGAAGCCCAGGCCTGACATCAGCACCCCAAAGTAGGTGGTTTGATTAAAGTTACTGATTTGTTTCTGAAACAATACTGCAGGAGACTTTCCCTCATAGCTTGCAAACACATTCATACATAAAGAATAGAAAATAGCCTCCATAGATTTTTCTAATTGTTTTTCCACAATTGCTGTTCATAATTTTTAATCTGATGGAAGTAAATATATAAAGCTATACATATGATAAAACTGTATGGAGAAATCCCTAGAGGTTCCTTAGAGCTCCCCCCAAATGCCCCCTTTAAATTTCCTCATTATCTTTTGAAATTTGAAATCCCCACCAAGGCAGTTAATCCAGGGAGACAATCAAGCTCCTAGTTCATTTCTTTGGCTCGATACAAAATAAAGCTTTTCTTCATTTTTCACATTTTTACATTTTACTTAGAGCATCTCCTGCCCTAAACCTCTCCCTATAAGATGAACAAATCCTCATCTAATCAGTAGAATTCAAACTTTGTATTTCTAAAAAAATCATTTGCAATCCCTAGAACTCCAAAGCTATTTGCATTCTAGCTTTCTTTGCCACAGTAAAACTTTGGTGTCCTAAATAAAATGCCATATTCTGCATTCTCAACTTTGATTTTTCTTTCACAAATACATATAGACAGGAATACAGACAAAAAGGACATATAAATACATGAAAATGTACATTGAGCAAAATATTTAACAAACATTTATTCATTATTAACCTCAATGATCTATAAGAAATGAATCACAACAGATATTACCATTAATAATATTACATTTTTATTACTGATATTTCAATGATATTCTTTTCAGTTTTTTTCATATTTCACATGGTGAATATGTGTTCCTGTTTTCTTTGTTATATTTATCATTACATGTTACTATTTTTTAAAATTTTGATCCATCTATTCTTAGACTTCTGCTTGCCAGGTCATAAAATGTCCAGTTGTTGTTTCTCTTCAAGGTAGTTGTGCTGCTCAGTTGCCTCATATTCTGGCCCCGAGTTCATTTACCTTGTAGAAGGATGTAGATGGATGCCAGACCCTTCTCAATGTCAGGCAATGGAGAGTTCAAGAAAGCAAAGGGGAGAGAGTAGGCTTTGGGTAGAAAGGCTGCAGCAGCCCAGAACATATGGACACTCACCTGTGGAGTCTTAATTCCAAGGAAAGCTTTATGTCAGGGGTTCACTTGCAAAACTCCAGAAACATACAGCATTGGGATCAGACTGGAATCCACTGGTTCTGGGGCCTTCAGAATGGAGGGTGTGTGTGATTGCCTGGGCATGTCACTCACAACCTGTTGTCCCAGTTCCTCACACAGCAGGGCTCTTGTGCAGCTCTGACTTTACGCTTGTTGACACTAATTTAAAGGCCTGAACTTTGACACAGATTACTGGAGTTAGGGCAGGTAGGCAAAGCTTTTCAGAAGGCAATGAGTGAGAACAGCCCAGTGCAGAATTGAAAGCACTTCTCTTCAGCCTTGCTCTCACAGGTGTGGGAGGCAGCCTATGCTCCAAGCTGCAGCTAGATACTCACATTCTGCACTATACACAAACACAAATGCACAGATGCATACACACACATGCACACCCCAGGGCAAAACAGCCTTTCTTTCTCCCAGATGTTTGCCATGATTGGGGATTTGCCTGTTCCTGGATACCATGTTTTCCTCTGCAGCTTTTTCAAGGACAGATTTCAAGTGACAGAGCCAGCAGGTGCTGCTAGTTCACTATCTTGTTAAGAATAGGACCTATTAAGTGTTTTCAATTTCACTTAATATCAAAATTGTTTTCCAGAACTCTGACAAGGGCTGGATTCCGGACATTAGGGTCTCCTGAACCCTTCACTCATGGAATACACTGGAGATTCTATGGTTCGCTAATTTACTCAAAACCTCAACTTTCAGTCCACCCTGAACACCAAGCCTACTGCTAAAGACCCATTCACAGGCCCAGCTCCACCTGTGCTCCTCCTAGGCTCAATCAGCTTTTAAGTCCCTTTGATTCTAGTCTAACTCTAAAACACATTAAACTCTCGATTCCTCAGCTTGGTTTTCAAGCTCCCTGACTGGACTCACATTCCCTTTACAGCATCACCTCCACTGCTCCCCAGCACTTTCTCTGCACCTTAGTCATGCTGTTCCCCATGCACCTCTACTAACCCTTTCCAACCTGGCTCAGAGAGGAAGAGAACTAAAGTCCCACCTTCTCTGAGCATGGGGATTCCCACTGTCTAACACTCAAATCCCCATCATGGGAGCTTTCTCTGAATGGAATTTCTTAAACCAGGGATTATACTTAGAAATCTCAAAGATAACCACAAAGTAAATGATAAAATGATGGGGAAGTTTTAGAGCCTCCCTCCAACAGCACTTTTGGCTGCTCAGCACATGTCCAAGCATAGCTCAGGGCTGCAGGAGCAGTGTGCTATGGGGTAAAGGGCACCGGGATGGCAGTCAGGGTATAGGGCCCTAGTTAGGTTCCTCCCAGCCATGCCTAATTGGAAGTGAGGTCCTGGGAAGAGGGGCAGAGATGAGGGAGCATCACATTAATCCCAACCAAGAAGTTGATAGGGTGCCTGGCTCTGCCATCTGGCTCTCTACCCCTGTTCCATGGGAAGGGCTCAGGAGCTACTCAACAATGGTGAAAGATTTTATTTTGGTGTCTCAGCAACACAACCTTTCTGAAGTGGCTGCTATGGACCTCCTCATCCAGGGAACTTCTCTGCAACTTCTCCATGAAGGTGAGGGACAGGGAAAAGGCAGTCCAGATGAAGGGGCTCTCCAGGCCATTGGGTCTACTCAGAAATATATACTGATATCATTACTAAGGAAGAGCTGTGTACAAAGGCCCATGATCATGACTAGAACTCTGTGAGTACATCATAAATGAGAGTTATTAACAAAACATGTCTCTGTGTGCATGCACACCTACACATGAAGTTTCAGACATACACAATTGCTTAATCTCCTTAGAGTCCAAGAGAGAACCCTGGGACAGGGCCCCAGCACTGCATGTGCTCTGGGAGCCATTTGTGATGAGGGTAGCAGGACTTCAGAGGAGAATCTTCAGGACCCAAAGAGTAAGTGAGCTCCTGATCAGGCATGTGTCTCCTCCCTGACCCTCATGGGGACTTTGGAGCTGGCACTGGTGGGAAGGTGTGCATAGGATCCTGTCTGGAGCTTGCAAAGAGGTGTGACTGGGGCTTCCAGAGCCTACATTGGTGACTAGAGAAAGCAAAGTGGAGAAAGGACATCCCAGCATAACTGAAATCATCACAGCCATGAATCTCTGGGTACAGTTCCTGCCCCATACTGTCAGGCCCAGATGATCCTCATGCAATGGAGTTAATCCCTTTATTTATACATGACTATACTGAGGCTCAGAAAGGAAAGGATATATCAATATTCACAAAGTGAGTCAGAAATTTTATCATGTTTCTCTCATGAGCCTGTTCAGATCCTAAGCCAAGTTTAAAGGTGAAATAGGAAATGTAGTCTGCTTTTTCCATCCCACAGGAGTTTTGTTTATAATCTCTACATTGTAAAGGATATATGAGGAACCAGTGGTGATAGGGTAACAAAGTCTAAAAACCCTGACTCCTTCTAGGCCCTGTCCAGGAGTAGGACCTCAGCAGAGAAAAAATCACTGATGTCAGAGACATTCTTGAATCTGCTGGGATTAGGTCCGTGACCATGAGCAAGTTTCCTCCTCTGGTCCTTAGACTCCAAATAAATGATGGCATTTATCTCAAGAATCCTATGAAATGATATCTAAAAGTATGTTCCTAGGATATTTATTCATTATAGCCCCAGACTGAAACTAGCCCAGATTTCCATCAATAGAAGAATATATAAACAATGGGTGGTTATTCATACATTTGAAAATTACAAAATATTAAAAAGAATTAACTACTGCTATATATAACATTCTTATACCGAAGAGTGAAAGAAGCCTTACCCAACAGAGTTAATAAAGTATGATTTGATGGATATGAACTACTTAGAACAGGAAAAACTTCTCTGTGGTGGGAAACAAAATCAGTAGGAATAGAGGTCAGATTTACTATGTGGGGATTGACATGAGAGTATTTTATGGAGTAAGTTTAATATCCTATAACTTGATAAGGGTTTGGTTAAATAGGTATATATTTTTGTTTTTTAAAACTCATCACTTAAGATATGTGTATTTCATTGTATGTAAATATTAAGTAAAAATGACTGCTAAAAATAATGAACTCTAAAAATATTCATTCTGAATTATTTAGGTAAAAGTTTACTGATGTCTGCAAATTTGTTTGAAGTAGATAAAATTTATCAATGGGGCATGTGATAAAGCAAGTGCATTCAAATGTTAAGGGTAGAACCTCTATTGTGGGCTACAGGTATCAAATGTAAAATTCTTTCAGCTTTCCATTATTTTTGAAATACTGCATGATGGTATGTTGGAAAACTGAACCTTTATGAGTCCCTTCCTACATTCATGTTTTGTGGAATTCCCTAATCAAAGAGAAAATTCAGGGTAACTGAATCTGTTGGGATCATGAGATAATGGGAAAGAAGTCTGTTAAAAGCATAATCAATACAATATTGGAACAGTCTCCAGCACCCCACATTCCTTTAGGGACTGCAAGGAAACACCTTCCCTCTTTGTTCACTCCCCCTACCCCTCTGCAGCCTTCTGGACAGGTGGAGGAAGGCCTTCCTTAAACAGATCAGAGGGAGCCACAAAGCACAAGGTTCATGGACATGATCATGTGAAGGACAAAGAGCTGAGTGTGCCCAGTTAGGGTAATTGTTAGTACCACAGGAGGAGACAGACTTTCGGCTGACTACTTGCCCATGAAGAACTACTAGTGTGGACTCACATATTCCTTCATCTGCTTTGGTGGAGAAGAAAAGCACTAGTTAAGGCTGAGTGTACATTTCTTCATGTCCTCTTTTTGCAAATCCAGAACCTGTGACGATGGTATTAGGGCTCTGATAAAAAGCATATTTTGAGGGGGTCTTGCACCAACTGCACTGAGCATGTACCACATTCCAGTTTCCTCGAGTGTTCATCACTTCCATTTTTGGGGGGATTGGAGAGGTCTGCATCATTTTCAACACCTGGACCTCCTGAGGGTTTCTCTTTCTACTCTGATGTTCTGCATGCAGATTACACTGCCTGGTGCACTGTCTCACAACCTCCCTTTTATTACTGTCATCCAGTGATCACAGGTCTTTCTGAGATTCCCATAATACTTATTAGGGTCACTGAGCTCCTGATGTTCTCCCTGTTGTCAATGCTATGAGCATGTGAAATTTGACGTTTCCTTCCTTACCCCAACAGGGTCCAACTTGGCATTTCTCTTTCTTTAGCTGCCCAAAGAGTAGAGAAGTTGCATATGGAATGGAAGCAGGAGAGCTGAGTCTGTGCCTGGGCCCGAGGTGAGGCACAGTAAAAGCAGCTCCCTCAGCAGGGTCAACATTGAAGGCTAAGGGAAGGATGGGCCAGCAGAAGAAGCAGGAGAAGGGGAGTCTCCTCTCTTTGCCCAGACTCCTCTGTCTGCACAGACCCTGTGTCCGGGATTTTATCTCTGCCCCCACTTGTCTGGCCAATCCCTGCCTGAGGTTCAGGATACATCACAATAGGATATCTGTGACTTTTCCCTAATCCCCAAATTGTGTGACTCCCCAGCCTGATTCCTTACCTGGATGCCCTTGCCTACCAAGCATACTCTGCCCTCCATCTCAATAACACTCATCCCTGTCTAGTAAGGAGAAATCCACAGTTTGTAGGTGAATTTATGGGGCATCAGCACCATACTGCCATTTGGAAACAGAGCAGATCTCCAACCCAGTGGCCATAGTGCAGGGCATAGGGATCAGGAAGGGTCTCCTAAGTCCACTGGGAGGCTGCTTAAACACAGGATTTGTAGCTCCTCCCCTCCTCCACTGCCTATATTCCACCTCTCTGAATCCATGTCCCATGGCCACAGACTGTCGTTACCATGGTGGCCCTAAACAAACCTCAGCAAAGCCTTTTTTTCTTTCCTTTTCTTTCATAAACATGACAAATATTTCTTCCTGTTTGTCTTTACTTAATAGAGTGAGGTATTCCTGAGTCAAGGTCTAGAAAAAGACACAAACCCAGAAATACAAATCTGTATTCAGCGTTACTTGTGTCCTGTGTTTGTCTAGTTGAAAAGGAAGCAGAGGCTGATTGCATTTGACAACATCAAGGTGTGTTATTCACACACATGCCAAAGTCCAGGGACAACAAGAGTAAAATTTGGTAATCCATCCATTGTGGTCCTACTTTTTTGTTGGGACCCTGATAGACTGCTCTTTGGGTATAAGTGCATTAATAAAACAAAAGTAAAAGTACTTAAAAGCTCAAGTCTTCAAATTAGATGAACTTTTTCCTGGATTGATGATGTCCATGGGGACTGGAAGAAGCAAACTGAAGTCTCCTCTGAAGGAGATTAGCACCACTCTAGGCCTCACATCATCTTTACAGTTTTGAAATATAATGTCAAACACATAATTTAAAAATGACCAGGTAAAAAAGGAAACAAGGTAATATGAGTGAGAAGAAGCAAAATCACACCTTGGTAACTAGAGGCTGGCATATCAGATGGAGAATGTAATATAACTATACTTATCATCTTCAAAGACATAAAAGATAAACTTAAAAATTTTGATAGCGTACTGGAAAGTTTAAGAAGTGACACAGAAGAATATATATATATAGATAGATAGACAGATATACACATATATATGTATACATATACAAAAAAAACTAAAAATCTAAAAATTAAATTGAATAATGGAGAACTCAATGAATAAGAAAACTATTAAATATATCAGAACAGAATTAAATGTATCAGAACAGAATGATAACTAGAAGAATAAGCCTTGAAAAATATAAAAATTGAAACCTGAGAAAAATAATGGAAAATATAGAATAGTTTATGAATGATAGAATCATAGAGAATATAATCCAAAGTTACAACATATATTTATGTTGGAGTTATAGAAGACGACAAAACATAGAATAGTGCAGAAACTTTATTTGAACATATAATGTCTAACAATTGCCAAAAATTGATGAGACATTGATTCATAGACTCAAGAAACCCAACAAAACCCAGAAGGAAAAATCAAAATAATTGCACACTTAAGCATATATTTGTAAACTTGAAAGAAAATCTTAAAAGCAGTTAGAAAATAAGGATATAACCAGTAAAAGGGTAATAAATGAGAAAGCTGACTACAAACACCACCAATGGAAGACAGAAAGCAATGGCATGAGATCTTTACATTGCTATTAAAATGTAATTGCCAAAGTACAATTCTACACTGAAAAAGAAGTCCTTCAAGATGAGGTGAAATAAACACTTTTCCAGGCAAGTAAAAACTGAGAAAGTTTGCAAGCAGCAACTAATTTCTGAAGAAACGTGAAAGGATATTCTTCTGGCAGAAAGAAAATAATCACAGATGGAGGGTTCAAGATAGAGGATGGATTGATGAGCAATAATTGTTAATTAAGCTCAATGAATATTGAATCGATAATGTAATAATAATGATATCTGTGGGTTAGAACATCAGTAAATTATTAAAATACATGATATATTTCAAAAGATGAGTAAATAGATCTAAAGTGTTTTAAAATACATTATTTGTGAAGTCAATAAGGAATAATCAATGTCAGATTTGATAAGGCAAGTTGTAATTTCTCAGTTAATATCTAAAAGAATATTAAGATAGTGTATCTCATCCAAATAAATAGAAGAGAAAAATTGAACAAAAATAATCAGTCCAAAAGAAAGCATTAAGGAAGGAAGAAATAAAATAGAACAGAAAGCACAAATAGCACATGAAAATAAGTCAGATTTAAATAAGTATTTATACTGACTTTCATGAATTATATTTCATATAATATTTAACATTTGTAATTAATGAATATAAGTGTTCCTCAATCAAAATTGTCATGTAGATTTTTTTTAAAGTATATTTATATAAATATAAGAAGCTCATTTATGACATACAGCAATGTGTAAAAGGTGGAAAAATATACCATGTTAAAAATAGTAAATTTTATTTCCCTTTGACAATATCAAACAAAAGAGATACTAAGGAAAATATTAAAAATTGAGTACCCTTTCATAATGATAAAAAGATTTGAATTCTCAAGAAAACGTAGTATTTTTTTTTTTAGAAATTGTGGGTTAATAAGACAATCATGTATACCAGACATGATTCCCATACATCACCCCACCACCAACACTTTATATTGTTGTGACACATTTGCTACAAATGATGAAAAAACATCATCATAATAGTACTGCTACTGCAGTAATCTATAGTCCATAGTTTATATTTGGTGTATTTTTTCCAAAAATGATCCTATTATTAACACCATGTATTAGAATTGTATAATTTTATAGTTCATGAGAGATCATTCTCATATTTGTACTGTTAACCACAGTCCATCATTCATCACAGGGGTTCACTGTGCTATATGGTCCCCTGCCTTGTACAGTCCATCCAAAGTGTATTCTCAGTGGCTCTCAGTTTCATCACAGAGTTGCACTGTCATCAGTTCTCAAAACATAGAATTTTTAAATGTGTACACAAAGAATAGCATTCCTTTGAACAGTGACAAATACAATAAGTCACAGATTTGAGGACTATTTTTATAATGCTCAGCAATTGGTAGACTAAGCAGAGAAAATATAATGAAGATATTGAATATTTCATGACTGTGAATTATAAATTCAACTTAATGCATAATATACAGAACAGCAAAGTATACCTTTTCCCATGCACTTAAGCAAGAGGGGCAAGAGGGAAAAGGGAACTACAATCCTTCTGTCATAGGTGGTTCTGAGCAGGGAAGGAAGGTGGAGGCAAAGAGAGGGGAACAGATATGGACTTGTTCATACCAGATGGGGCACATGGTATGCTGATGGGATGGATGTGGGGTGGAGGGTAAGCGAGAAGTCAAGAAAGACAACAAAGCTGTCACCACGACCCCTGTCAGGTGGAGTTCCTGAATATGGAAAGTGGAAGCCAGTGGAGGAGTAGGTTACTGGGAGCAGCCCAGAGTTCCATGTTGGTATGCTAGATATCCACAAGGGGGCATCATAAATCAGCTGTGTGTCTGTATTAGTCAGGATTCTCTAAGGAAACAGAATCAACAGGAGATATCTGTCAATAATATGAGGTTTTAAAAGAGTCTCTCACGTGACTGTGGGGATGCACAAGTCCAGGTTCCGCAGGCAGGCTGCAAACCAGAGACTCTGATGAAAGTCCGATGAAAGGTCCTTGATGAGTTTCTGGGAGAAGTTGGCTGTCCAATGAAAAGCTGGGAAGTTCTCTCTGAATGTTGAAATCACTTCCCCTTTTAAGGCATTCAACTGTTTGGATAAAAGCATCACCTATTGATGATGCAATCTCCCTGATTGATGCAGATGTAATCAGCCATCCACATAGTAAACTCACTGGTGATCGAAGTCCATAAATGCTCTTGTATTACAATTAGCCCAGTGCTTGCTGGACCAAACCCCTGGACACAATTACCTGGCTGAGTTAACACATTAGCCTAACCATCACAGTCCACCCCTTGTCAACTCGGCAGTCATACACATTACCCTAAACCATACTTAGTCTCTAAGTAAAAATAATAACAGACAAGCATATTTCCACCTAAAAATGTTCAACTCCCCTGTGTAAAACCAGAAATGCATTAATTCCCCACTGAATAGGGTGCAAGTCCTTGGGTAATATTCACTCTTAAACTTGACATCCTTAAATATTATGATGTGGAATTAATACAACTTTCCATATGACAGGGGAAAAGATTGGAGAAGAAAACAAGAAATTCATTTTGTGTACATATACAATCATACTCATAACAAAACAAGGAAGAAAGGTTCATGTCTATTGCAGTCCTCATTTCTGTAACTGGTCACATGGTCGAAGTTCATATTTATCACTACATTCTGCCACTACTCATTCCATGTTCCCATTACCTTCAGCAAGCACTTCAGCTGGCTGTGGTTCTTTGTCTGGTGGGGTGACCCAAACTTTCATTCCCAAAGATTCTGGGCCATTGTTAGTCCAGCTTGAATTGGTTTGTTGAAATTTTCCATTGACTTTTACCACAGGGCATGGCAGTACTAGGAGATGCTCTAGAGGATCTCCTGCATTCCAGGGAAACTCTTCTTTAACCCCATTATGTAGATGAAGTCCTATTTCCCCTTGATAGTCAGGATCAATCACCTCAGCCAGTACAGTAATTCCCTTCTTTGCCTGTTGATTCACAGTAAGAGTAGCCCAAAGTGGCCAGGTGGCAGTCTTAACTTCCAGTTCAATGGAATCATTCTTATGTTCCCTGGTGGCAGCACTCCTCCTTTTGGTACTAAAACCTGTAGACCAGCAGAGCTTAAGGTTGCAGGGTCAGGGAGCAAAAATTTTCCTAGTGGGTCAGTAAGGGTAATAGTGAGTGGTGCCACTCCCATTTCCACCCCTTGATTCCTGGACCCATGAATTCTGGTTTGGGAGAAACAGCACCATAGAGAGGATGCTGATTCAGAGCATACAGCGCCTCCTGGAGAACATTGCCCCAGCCCTGCAAGGTATTGCCACCTATTTGGCACTGAAATTGAGTCTTCAAAAGTCTTCAAAAGGCCATTCCACTGTTCTATTAATCCAGCTACCTCAGGGTGATAGGGAACCCATGTGCCCATTCCTGCACATCATTTGCTGTGAGGTGACCAGGTAGCAGGCTGGTCACCTCAAGGAATGGTGCCATATCGGGGGCTGAGTGTGGGTCTCTGATGCTGGCAGATTGGGCATTCAGCAGTGGTTGTAGCCAAGTCACCCTTGGTGAGGGGAAGTCCATGTTGCTGAGCCCATGCATAACCTCCATCCCTACCTCCATCGCCACTTTGTTCATGAGCCCATTGGGCAATGACTGGAGTGGCTGGGTAAAGAACCTGGGCATTAGCCACAGAGCAGGTCATCTTATCACCAAAAGTGTGTTCATCTCTGTATCTGGAGGAGACATGTGAGTGCCACTTATAAATACCTGGGTGTACCTCCTTTTGCTATTGTTTAGTGTTGCTTCCTGACTACCCAACTAGAAGGGAAGCCCAGGTGTGCAGGAGCTTTTCCAGCTTTGTTCAGTGAAGTCGGATATGGGCCTTAGAAAGTGCCTGCACATAAAAGACACTTCCTAGATATTTGTTGAATGAAGGAGACCTGAGCTGCACCATCCCTGAAAAGTAATGGGGACTTCTGGCTCCTCTGCCAGCTGCCAGAGATCCCAGCTCAGGCTACTTCATGTTAGGGACATACATAGATGGAATCTCAAACCTCCTTTCAATGGGAATTGAGGTTTCAAAGGTCACTTTGAGGCACTGCTTCTACAGGTGGTGAGGAAATTACTACAAGTTGACAAGCCTATGACTGCCCTTTTTGCAGAGCAGTCACATGGAAGCTCCTCCAATGGCTCAGCCCATTGTAGTCTTGACAAGGACCCCAGGAAGATTTTCTTGCTACCATCCTACTTTTCAGAGTGGCAAACTGAGGCTAGATGCTGCAGTGGATTTCCCCAGTCACACAGCTGGTGGGTGGCAGAGCCATCACTGTGGAGGAGGGAGAAGATCTCACCTTATAAACAGTTGGTCTAGCACCTAATTGATGGAGTTTAAGACCTGGTAATTTGTCAGGAAGTTGTTTAGGAAAGCTAGGTCACACTTGGATTTCCAAGCAACACAATGATTTTTCTGTCTTTTGAGTTAAATGGATTTCTGAGATTTTGCAGCCATGGTGATCCCTGCTCTGGCAAATGGGAAAATGCTCAATGTTTCCACATTGGAGAAAGACCCCCACAGGGCTGCACATCTGAACAGAAGCCTCAGAAAAGAGCAAACCCAAATGGCTGGTTGGTGAGTCTCCACTTCTGAAGGAACAATCGCAATTTAAACACCCAAACAGTGTCATTTTCCCCCTGACATTAGATTGGACAAATGAAAGAAAATGTTAACAGTCAGTCCTGGGGGATGCAAGAAACTGAACCTCTGCAATCTTTTGGAAGTCCTTTGCTCAAGCTGTTAAGTATCCCTATGCATGTGTGTGAGTGACCCAGCCATCACATTCCTGGCAGTCTATCCTGGCAGGCAGGGAGGGGAACAGATCATTAAGACACATATAAGATGTTACTACAGCACTGAGGAAATGGCCCTAGAAAGGAATCCCTTCAAGAGCTGAAAGCAGGGAGAGCCTGAACTACTGCTATATGCAGCCTCCCTTCTGGAATATTATTCAGCTGAATGGGGCCTGGAAAGTTCAAGGAGATGTGTATGTGAGTTTGCATTTTGCACACTCACATGTCATAAAGTGAGCCCCTTTATATCATAAAGTTAGCCCCTTTCCTTAAGACCTCACATAACAGGGCTGGGTGCTGGCTGTGTGATCCTGAGAATGATAATTTCTTTCTTGGTCTCATTTCTCGGTCTGCACCATGAAGAATTTGAAATTAAATGAAAGTTAGATATGATCACTCTCTGGTATGAAACCTTCCAATGACTTCCCATTATAATTAGAATCAGATAGAAGTTGCTCAATTTAAATAAAGTTGTGGATAGTCTAAGTCAAGCTGACACAAAAGTTTGAGCTTTATCTGAAAACCCCAAGGATTTATTCTCTGGGCACTATTTTGAAGACAAAGCCAACATGGGTGGGTGGATTAAGGGAGGAGCAATGCAGGGTGGCAAAGATGGGGCTCTAAAATGGGCAGAGACTTGGAATGTTCCTGGGTGAAGAAGGTCCCAGTTAGGCTGTGATTGGGTGGAGGGAGCATCCTGGGGAATCTGTTATGAACAGAATATAGAGAATATCTTTGGTGGAGTCTTGCACTGCTGGTTGGGGGTCACAAGGGTGATCAAGTGGACATGATCCAGGCTGTGTCATCACCACCTCAGCAACCCAGAGGCGGAGCAAAGGCTATAGGTGATGGAAAAGCACTTTACAAAGTATAAAGCCCTAGCACTCTGCCCAACTATTTCCCTTATTATTATTCAAACTTATTACAGGGTCTTTTCCTTTATTCAAACTTTCAAAGAAATTGCATAAAATAATTCTTCCTCCCTCTCAGATACCTTGTTGTCCACAGGAGACAATGACTGTTAAAGGTTTGTGTATCTTCCAGGAATTTTCTATGCATCATTCAAATATGGCTTGTGTGTATTTGTGGTAGCCCACTCACACCCAGTGTTACTATACAGAAATATAACAAAAGTTACTGATGTATTTTAAATTTTCTAGGAGCAACTACACAAAAGTTAAAGGCAATATATCAAATTAATTGTAATAATCTATTTCATTGAATTTAATATATCTAAAATGCTATCATTTAACATGCTATAAAGATAAAACATTTTAAAGAAACATTTTCCATTCTTTTTCATGCCATGTATTTGCAATCTTCTCCTAATACTTACTGCACCTCTCAGCCCAGACATGCGTCTGATGGTTGCTGACCTAGACAGTGTAGGTCTGAGGTTAAATATGTACCTTAATATTTCCACAGCCATTTTCTTTGGAGCTCAGGATGGTTCTTACCAGCATATACATATAATTATCATGCTTTCAAGACTTCACCTTGTTCCTTTTCGTGGATTTGCCGTAAGTGATTTAACTACTATGTGCTGCATAAGTCTCCAGTCTTTTGATGTTACAGATGACAGCATTGTGAACATCATTATAGAGATGACTGTGTGCATAGATGTAATTAGATTTTGGAGAAGATGCTAGAATTGAAATTACAAAGTAAAACGGTCTTGACTATTCTGATTGCTTAAATACAGAATTCCTCTAACTCCCATTTCCTATGGCATTCCAAGCCCTCTTCCTCTGCCCACATAACTCATCTGTCTTTGTATTCATTTCAGTATTCTACCTGTGTTCAGGGAAACACTTTGGTGATGTTTTCTTGCTTTTAATATTTGTTAGATGAGTCCAGAGCAACCTTTAATACAGGGCTAATTCCTCCCCACCACAGAGGCAATGCCCTGTGAGCACTTTGCCCAATGACCCCTGAAGTTGGAGCTTCTTCCATTTTGCTTGGTGGAAACATGAACTTCCTACAGTTTCAGGTGTGCCCTGAGGATTGTGCTGCCTATTGCTGTCTCATGTTGCCTTCTGAGGCCTTTGGTAGAACCCTTGTACTCTTGTGCTGGATTTAGCCAAATGCATGCAGAGCTCCTAAGATCTCTCCTTCTCTATAGAATTTTCCTCTCCATGCAGCTCTCTACCTCTGCCACTCTGTCTTCAAGTGGAGCTGTCCCTTCTTCCCAGTCTCCCAGCCCGATGGCCTGACCTCAGGGACACTGCCAGGCCCACCTGGGCTGCAATGAGCCTGCAAAAGTTTTCCAGACCACCCACTGGGTGCAATCACCTCATTTGTGTCATTCTTCCAGGGATCCCCAAACTGCATGGTTTCTTGTCCAGTAAGTGAAAACAGTGGTTTAATATATTCTATTTCTCATAAGTGTGTCATGGTACACATAGCTTTGTTTTACAAGAGGGAAATTGAAATTAGGGAGGATGTCATGAGAGGCAAGAGAGACCAGTGAATGGATTCAGGATATCTGATCCCTGTTTTTTTTAATCTGCTATGGACCTGTTGTGAGACTATGTGTATGAGCCTCCATTTACCCATTTGGAAATAAAGTGAATGCTAGCATCATTGTGCAATTCCTATGTGCCTATTCTCTCAGCAACCCTAGGAGGTTGGCACTTACATTGGTTTCCATTTTGCATACTTGAAATCAGAAGCAGAGGACAGCTAAATGATTTGTCCAAGAAAGAAGCAAGCTTGAATATGGAGCTGGTCTACTGGATCACAACTACCCTCTACTGTGCCCCAGAAGATGCTAACCCAGGATGCGGTAACCTCTAAGGACCTCCATGCTCTGAGCTTCTCTGGTTCCATATTTTTCTACAGCCACCTGTGAGTTTGTGGCTGAGACTGCCCTACAAAAAAGCTAGTGGACTTTTAAGACATTTCTAATACCCCATTCCTGCTTTGAGGCTCAAACTCTAAAACCACTCACCCTGCTGTCACTATGAGGACAAAGAAGATGTCTTTCAATATTCAAGTGATGGATTGCAATCTGGAGTCTATAGAACAGTCCATGTGGCCTTGGGAAAATCACCTTTTTGAGCCTCATTTTTTTCATCGGCAAATTACTGCTGCCACTGACAGTGGGAAATCTCCTATCTCTGCAGTAACCAAAAACCAGCTCTAACCTCCTGAGGTTTATTGTCACACAGCAAAACTCTGGTCCTTTGGATCCCATGAAACAAAGGCTAACACCACAAATATTGATCCTTTCCTATGCAAAAATGGCCCATATATAATATATATAAGCAGTTTTAATGAGAATAATCAAGGCAGTGGCAATAATGCAATTACATGAGCTTTAGAAGATATTCACTTTCATTGATGGAGACACTTTCATCCATGAATGTTTTCATGGTTCATCTCAAAAAAATAAACCTTACAAAGGTGCATTTCTTGTTTGTCTTGTACTGTGAACAATGGTGTCATTTTGGGGGCTTTCCTTGAAGGCTGCAAGAGGTTTGTCTAATCACAATTTTTCTAAAGCAAGATGTACTCAGGAATTGGCACCTTACAGTATATAGGAGATGCAGGTAGAAGGCAGTCTTCTGAAAGTCTTGGAAAGTTGCTTCTCCCTTCTTAGAAAATATAAGATGGAAAATTTCCATCTTTGCCTTAGATGTAGACAGCTCCCTGCAGGTGATGAGTGAAACACAGGCAGGCAGTGCGGGATAAGGGGAGGAGTCAGTCTCACAGTGCACTTAAAATGCAAAAGCAAAAAGCAAAAAGACTTAGAGGAAATCATGCAGACTGTGAATCAACCCTAGACCAACTATTGCTACCAGATTCCTTCTTAAGGGAATTCAGGGTTGAGTCTTTTGTGGGCCCTCCATAATTCTATTCTTTAAATGAGGCCATTCCTGTGCCAGTAAACGAATCATAGATGGGCCTTTGATTAGATTGCAGGACCCACAGTGGGTCTTAACCCTTTTACTGGAGTCATTTTTAAAAGAAGACTAAAAAGCCACAGACACAGACAAAAGTGGCAGAGACAGAAAAATTTTGAGAGGATGAGTGAGAGGTCATGGAGACCAGAGTCTGGAATCATCAAAGTTCAGAGGCATGGAAAGAGGCCCCCAAGAGGCTGAGAAAGTGGTCTGGAGGAAAAGGGAGGAATGAGCAATATGCCTGACAAACCACAGCTGAACTTGAGGAGAAGTAAGCTTGGAGGAGAAGGCAAAGACCCAGACAACAGAACCACCATTGTTTCTTGCCACATGGCAGAAGACCAGGATTGCCAGTAGCCTACCTTCAGTGAGACAGAATCTCTGATGTTGCCTTGATTTGGACATTTTGACAGCACAGATTTAAAATTTTTTAACTTAATAAATTCCCATCCTAATAAACAATCAATGTCTAGTATATTGCTCCCAGCAAGTTTTAGCAAACTGAAACAAAGGAAAATCTCAAATCTTTCTGTTTGGTGAAGCAATTTTCACAGGGGTTTTCTGTTGCTTGAAGCTACAAGTCTCATGAACCACAAATCTGATTCCACTTTCTTGTCATGATTTTTCATTTAGCTTTTTTCATGGTTGTGTCACACTTTGTGTTACTATGTTTGAGCATGAAAGCTGATGGTTTGTAAAAAGCAAAAGAAGTTATCATGGCAACAGGCTTCTTGGTATTTCTCATGTGCTGTGTGATAGGTGTCACTTGGAGTCCAATAAAAGAAACTGGGAAGTGGAAGATTAGAATAACAAAATAAATTCTTGATTTTTAGATAGAACAGAGGCCCAAAAAATATGGTCTCTAGGCTCGATCTGCTGTGTTTTTTTATTTTGTAAGTAATGGACTTTTGGGGAACAACTGACCCTTGTTCATTTATTTATGGTCCATGCCTGTTTCCTGTTGAAATGGCAGAATTTAATAGTTGTTACAGAGGCTGAATGACTCAGAAAGCCTAAATTTAACAACTTGAGTGAGCATTACAGAAACTCAGCAGTTCCTGGCAGATGGTATATAGATAGATATATACACAGACATGCAGAATTCCATAAATGTATATGGAGAAAGCACCAGGAAGTACACAATAAAGTATGATGCAAACTTTTTAAATATACAAATTGCTGCCCACATTGCCCCTATATTAAGCCACATTTATGAATCTGGTCCCCAAATTCATAAATAAAGAATTGGAAGGACAAGGAGGAAAGCACAGCATCCCAAGGGTGTCTAATCCAATCATGCCATAGCCCATGATGAAATAATGCAAGGGTCCCAGAAGATCATTTACTTAATTTTGAGATTGACAGGAAAAGGAAAAATGTTGCAAGGGTTGTAGTTAACATGGGAGCCTGGTACAAAGGAAGGAACAGGTGAACTCTGGGGATTTGTAGGTCTGCACTTGAAACTACAATGGTGGGAATTTTCTTTTGGCAAATATGGCAGGGCAGGGTCACTGTTTCAGGGCATTGAAGTGGACTGTGCCATCTTCATTTCTTGTTTTCACTACAAATTATGGGGAAATGATATCTTACACCATCAATACTAGGTATGAAATATCAGATGATTGGGGGGCATTTTTAAAATTCAAACTTTATTTCAAATTAAAAAAATGAAATAACAGACAAAAGTCAGATTAAATCATGGAAATATGACTCCAAAAATTCTGTCCAGGCACTTTTATCTCATCAAATTCCCAAAAGAAGCTCAATTGTTCCTCCTGTGCTCAGAAAGATAAACACATGAGCATAAATTGGTGAAATGGTATTTTGTCAGTGCCATTTTTGCATGGATTGAGATAATCAGGTGATTTTTCTTCATCAATTTATTAATACATGGGCCGTGCTTGGCAAAGGAGGGCAATTAGGCCAGGTTTTTGATATTGATGGTTGTACTTATGAACTTTTTCTTGTGAAGTTGAAACAGTGTACTATTTATATATTGCCTAAGAGCTAACCTCCTGAAAGCATCCTTGTTGCTCAAATGTGGCCTCTCTTTAAGCCAAACTCAGTATACAAACTCACTCTCTTTCCCCATGGTGTGGGACTTGGCTCTTGGGAATGAGCCTGCTTAGCACTAAAACATTATTACCAAGCACCAAGTAGTGATGCATTTGCAAAAAGACCTTAACCTAGAGGGAGATATATGAAATACAAATAAGTTTTTATGGTTAAGAGATTTCAAAGTGAGTTGAGAGGTCATTCCAGAGGTTAGGCTTATGCAATTCTCAGCAGGATCTCTTGCACTGCCATAGAAAACTGTGCCTCAAACAGTGGGGCTCCTGAGATATCTAGAGACACCTAGACATTATAGGCAAGGCAGAGAATCTCAGGAATTCAGCACCCTCTCAGTGAGCCCTATTTTTAAACATATACTCCACAGTGTAAAAGAGTTAGACTCATTTATAATTTCCCTAGACATGACTCTTCTGCCCCTTTTATTTGAACCTAACATTAGAGCTATACTCACTAAATATATGTCTCCAACACTTAAATCTTCAGTCTGTTCATATCATATTATAGATATAGAGGCAGTGGTCATGAAAGGTTCTGAAGGGAGAGAGAGGGAAGAACTGGTATAATATGAGGCATTTTAAGGACATTGGAATTGACCTACATGACATTGTGATGACGAATACAGACCAAGATACATTTTGTCAAAACCTATAAAATTATGCAGTGCAAAATGTAAACTATAATGCAAACTATAGACCACAGCTGGTAACAATGCTTCAATATGTGTTCATCAATTGTAAGAAATGTACCATACTAATGAAAGATGTGAATGGGGGAAAGTGTGAGAGGAGAGGGGTGGAGTATGTGGGAATACCATATATTTTTGATGTAACATTTATGTAATCTAAAGATTCTTTAGAAATAAAGAAACAATTTTAAAAAAAATTGCTGGAAGCACTTAAGAGCAGATTTGAACAGGCAGAGGAAAGATTTAGTGATGTTGAAAATAGAACATCTGAAATTGCACTGATACATCAGATAGATATAAAAAAATAGAAAAATTTCAGCAGGGACTCAAGGAATTGTATTTCAACACAATACACACAAACACATGAATTACAGGCATCCCAGAGGGAGAAGAGAAGGGAATGGGAGCAGAAGGAGTTTTGGAGGAAATAATGGCCAAAAATTTCTGAACTTTAATGAGAGACATGAATATATATGTCTAGGAAGCAAAGCACACTCCAAACGGAATAAATACTAACAGACTAACTCCAAGACACATACTTATCTGATTGCCAAACACTCAAGAGAAAGAATTCTGAAAGCAGCAAGAGAAGAGATCCATAACATATAAGGGAAGCTTGCTAAGACTAAATGCAGATTACTAATCTGAAACCATGGAGTGAGAAAGCAATGGTATGACATAGTTAAGGTACTGAAAGAAAAAAGCTTGCCAACCAAGAATTCTGTTTCCAGCAAAGCAGGCATTCAAAAATGAGGGAGAGTTCAAATATGCACAAACAAACAGAAATTGAAAGAATTTGTCAACAAGAGTCCTGCCTTTTAAGACATACTAAAGAAATTCTGCAGGTTGAAAAGAAAGAGAAAAAAAAAAAAAGAAGGAAGGTTGGAGTTTGGAGTAGAGAATAGAAAGGAAGTTTATTTGTAAGAGTGACTAAAAGGATAAAAAAAGAAATATAAACAAAATACAACATATATAAACCTAAAGAAAAAGTGACTAATCTAAGTACTGCCTTGACAGTAATAACATTGAATGTTAATGGATTAAACTCTCCAATCTAAAGACATAGATTGGCAGAAATGCAAAAGGAAATATGACCCATCTATATAATGTCTAAAATAAACTCACTTTAGACCTAGGCATGCAAGGAGGTTGAAAGTGAAAGTTTGGCAAATAATTTTATATGCATAAAATAATGAAAAAAGGGTGGGAGTATCTATGCTAATTACGGACAAATAGACATTAAAAACAAAACTGTTGCAGGAGACAAAAATTATGCTATGTATTAATAAAAGAGGTAATCTATCAAAAATAAAGAACAGTCACAAATATTTATGCACCTAATTAGGGTGTCCCAAAATACATGAGACAAACAATGACAAAACTAAAGAGAAAATAGATGACTCTATAATCATAGTGAGGGATTTTAATGCACCATTATGACCACTAGAAAGAGCATATTGACAGAGGATTAACAAAGAAACCAAGACCCTGAATAATAAGTGAGAGGAATTAGACCTAATGGACATATTCAGAACATTACACCCAGATACAGTGGGATATACACTCTTTTCAATGCTCCAGGATAGACCACATTCTAGGTCACAGAACACATCTCAACAAATTTAGAAAGATTGAAACCATAGAAGATACTTTCTCTGACTACAATGAAATGAACGTGGAAATTAATAAGGGGCAGAGAACCAGTAGAGGCACTAATATATGGAACTTAAACGAAACACACTTAGTCAGTGAGTGAAGGAAGAAATTGCAAAAAAAAAAAAACACACCTGTAACTACCTTGAAATGAATAAAAATGAGGGCACAACATATGAAAACTGATGGGATGAAGCTAAAGAAGTGCTGAGGGGCAAATTTATAGCCATAAATGTCTATATTAAGAAAAAGAAGAAAAATCTAAATTCAAAGGCCAAACTGCACACCCAGAGGAATTAGAAAAAGAACATACTTATCTCAAAGCAAGCAGAAGGAAAGAAATACAAAGATTAAAGCAGAACTAAACGAAATTAAGAATTAAAAAAAAAAAAAAAAAAAAAAAAAAAAAACTAGAAAAAATCAACAAAGCCAAAAGCTGGTTCTATGAGAAGATTAACAAATTGACAAACCTTTACCTAGACCAACAAAGAAAAAAAGATTGAAGATGCAAATAAATAAAATAAAAATAAAGAGAAGGGTATCACCACTAATGTCACAGAAATAAAGAATTTCATAAGAGAATATTTTGAAAAATTGTATGTCAATGAGATGGATAGTTGGATGAAATGGAAAAATTTCTAGAAACACATCAAGCAACATATACATTGATGAAAGAAGAAATAGAAGACCTCAACAGACAAATCAAAAGTAGTGAGATTAGTCATCAAAACTTTCCAAGCAAGGTAAGTCCAGGTCCATTTGGCTTCACGGGTGAATTCTAACAATCATTCCAGGAAGAACTAACACCAATACAGCATAAACTCTTAAACTATAATAACAGAAGTGCAAAAAACATTTCCTAACTTATTTTATAATGCAAAAATCACCCTAATACCAAAGACACTTAAATACACCGCAGGAAAACTAAAGACCAATCACTCTAATGAACTTAGATACTAAAATCCTAAACAAAATACTTGCTAGTCATTTTCACAACGCATCAAATGAATTATACACCAAGATCAAGTGTTGTTGTTGTTGTTTTTTTTTGCCAATTATGCAAGTATAGTTCAATACAAGAAAATAAATGTAAAACACCATCTTAACAGACTGAAAACAAAAAATCAAACAGTCATATCTATTAATTCAGAAAAAGCATTTGTCAAGATAAAGCAGTCTTTCTTGTTGAAAACACTTTGAAAGATAGGAAAAGAAGGTTACTTCCTCAACATGATAAAGGGTATATATGAAAAACCCACAGCTAACATCATATTCAATGAGGAAACGTGAAAATCTTTCCCTCTATGATTGGGAAAAAGATAAGCATGTCCACTTTCACTGCTTCTACTTAACACTGTGTTAGAAGTACTTGTTCCAGCACTTAGGCAAGAAAAATGAAATAAAAGGCATCCAAATTGGAAGGATGAACTAAAAATTTCACTGTTTGCAGATGACATGATTGTATACACAGAAAGCCCTGAAAAATCTACAAAAACATTTCTAGAGCTGATAAAAGAGTTCAATGAAGTTGAACTTTGTACACTACTAATGAGTAATCCAAAAAGGAAACACAAAAAATTCCATTTACAAAAGCAACTAAAAGAATCAAATATCTAGGAATAAATTTAACTAAAGATGTAAAGGACTTCTACACAGAAAACTACACAACATTATTAAAGGAAATCAAAGAAGACCCAAATAAATGGAAGAATATTCCATGTTCATGAATGGAAGGCTAAACATCATTAATGTGTCTGTTATATCCAAATTGATTTACAGATTTAACACAATCCCAATAAAAATTACAAAAGCATTTTTTAATGAGTTGGAAAAATCAGTTATGAAACTTATTTGGAAGGGCCCCAAATAGATGAAAACATATTGAAAAAGAAAAATGGAATTGGAGGAATTACACTACCTGACTTTAAAGCATACTACAAAGCTACAGTGGTCAAAATTTCATGATATTGGCAGAAAGACAGACATACTAATCAATGGAACCAAGTTGAGGGTTATGTTATAGACCAACACATATACAGCCAACGGATATTCAAGGCCAAAAAGACCACTCAACTGGGACAGAATAGCCTTTTCAACAAATGTTGCTGGGACAACTGTATATCCATATCCAAAATAATGAGAGAGGATCACTATCTTACACCCTACACAATTAACTCAAAATGGATCAAAGACCTACATATAAGAACCAAGAACACAAAGACCCTAGAAGTTAATAAAGGAAGCATCTATGAGATCTTGTAGAAGTAAATGGTTTCAGAAACCCTACACACAAATCACAATTAATGACTGAAAAATAGATAAATGGGACCTTCTCAGATTTAAAATGTTTGTGCTTCCAAGAAGTATGTCAAGGAAATGAAAATGTATCCTAATCAATGAGGAATATATTTGGGAACCACTTATCCAATAAGGGTCCAATATCCAGCATATAAAAAGAAATCCTACATCTCAAAGGTAAAAAGACAAATAAGCTATTTTAAAAATGGGCAAGAGATCTGAATAGAAGCTTTTCCAAAAAGAAATACAAATGGTTAAAAAGCACATGAAAAGCTGCTCAGCAATACTAGCTCATAGGGAAATGCAAATCAAAACTACAGTGAGATATCATTTTACACCTATTAGATGGGCAACTATTAAAAAGACAGTAGCATTCAAGTGTTGGAGAGGATGTGGAAAAATGGGCACAGTCATCCACTGCTGGTGGGAATATAGAATGGTGCTGCTATTGTGAAGGATGATTTGGTGGTTCTTCAGGAAGCTAACTGTAGAATTGCCATATGATCCAGCAATCCTACTACTAGGTATATGCATGAGAATTGAAAGCAGAGACATGAAGAGATATATGCACAGCAATGTTCATAGCAGCATTATACACTATTGTCAAAAGTTGGAAGCAACCAAGTGTACCTCAAAAGATGAATGGATAAGAAAACTGTGGTGCATACATACAATGGAATATTACTCAGTTTTTAGAAGGAATGAGGTGTTGCCACACAGGAAAACATGAATGAATCTCAAAGACCTTATGTTGAATGAATTTAGCCAGTCACTAAAGTACAAATATTGCATAACCTTACTGGTATGAACTAAGACTATTGAGGAGACTCACAGAGCTGGAGTGTGGAAGATTGGTTACTAGGAGATAGAAACAGAATAGAGAGTGGTGAACCAATGCTCAAACTGACCAGAATCTATGTTAAGGTGGGAAGATGGTGTTCTGGCAGTGGATGGGGATGATGGTGGTACAGAGATATGAGTGGGATTAAAGGTGGTGGAGTGTGAGGGTGAGCAGAGTTTGGGGATGGTTTGGGCTATCATAGAATTGGGTGGAGGGCTGGAGGAAGGAACAGGTGTACTCTGAGGAGGTGGAGGTTTGTGGTTGAAAATACGATTGTGGAAATGTGATTTTGGCAAATATGGCAGGGGAGAGTTACTAGGGCACACTGTCAGTAGTGGGGGGATGTGTGTAAAGGATGCATCAGGGGTGTGAGATGAACTAACCATGAAATCAATCTGCACATACTTAGAGATGAATCTATCTCTAAACACATTATCTCAAACCACTCACTCATCATGCACATAATGTCACTTGCTAGTCATGCAACATATATGAATCAGCATGATGACCATCTGCCATATTCCCCATATCACATTATCTTCTCCTCATGTTTCACAATCCAAACTTCCCTTTTGATTCAATTCCATAAATCCCTAAGCGCTTCCAATTTGGGAAAGAATTTTGAGGATTATCCTTGTGTATTCATGGTGCTAGCCTTTGCTGAATAAACTCTTTCTCCCCTCAAAATTCTGATGTCAATTACCTGACTCTTTAGTATGCATTGAACAAAGACTCACTTTTGAGTAAAAACAGGTTTCCACGAACCCTTGTGGTGATGAGAACCAGCTGCTGATCTTATGTGGCCACCTCGATTCTTTATTCTACAGGTTCAATGATGGGGTCTTCTCCCCAATCTCTTGAGTGTCATCAATAGATTTAGGATTCATTTTTTATTTTGCACAGAGAAACCATTCTGGGAATAAACATATTCTGAAGGAATAACTTTGAATATATGCATAATTTTTTGCCAAAGTCTTTTATATTTGCTTTTAGTTTCGGGATTTTAGTTCCATTTTGGTTACTGGCTGTTGATTGTGAATTAAAGCCCCACCTTAGTCAGGCCACTTCCTTACCAGTAACCTAATCCATGGTTTATGAGAGTAAGTCTCCAAAGGGCTCATATTGTTCTTTGATTTAATTGGTTGTGGGTTAGAGTCCCATTTTAGTTATTGGAGTCTTGTGTTTGGTGTTTTTGGCCACAAGTAATACCTGTAATACTATGATGAAGAATTTAAACCCTCTTAAATGAGTTTTGAACAACTGGTCAATGTTTAGTTATGAACCTATGAAAAAGAAGATATATATCTGTGCTAAAATGCCTGGCCTCAATATGATTTTAAATCAGAAGAGAAATAGCTTGAAAATGATTCTCTAGAGAATAATGCTAAAATACAATTATATTTGTATTATAAGAGCAAAATGTGATGCAATTCTATATATAAAATATTTTATTCATTTGTATCAGAATAAGAATTTGCAGGAAATGGTGCAAAATTATAGTTCAAACTAGTATGATTTATATTTCTGTGTGTTCCTGTTTTGTGTTGACTTTCTAATTTGTGTCTGTTGGTTTTATGTGTATTTTTCTGCCTTTTATGGTAATACTAAATTAAAAAAATGAAAATTCTTAGCGCTATAGTTACAGTTGCTCAAAGATAAATTTACCTATATAAAAATTATTACTCCTGAAGTCCCAGAATTTGGGGAAGCCAAGCCTCTGGAGCCTTTGAAATCCTCCTGTCTTTTACCTGTGTCCTAACTTAGCCTAACTGCCCTTCTATGATAAAATTTCCCAAAATCCTACTAAGTGGGTCTTGCAAAGGATTCAGTTTTATTATTCAGATTTATGAGCCTGATTACTCAGGTCTTTGGTTTACAGAACTGCTCATAATAGTCATGCAAAAATATTGATAGAAAAAATAATATGGAAAGAAAACAAACTAAGAAAAAAGAAATACTTTTTATCCAGCTGAATAAATCCTCTAAACACCAAGGTTCTGAGCACTAGTATTTGTTATTACTGTAAACAACCTGGACATTAAAAAAGTAATTCCCTAAATCTTCTCCAAAATAACAAGCCCTAAAAGATTGTTTATTTTTGTTTCAAAAGTGCATTAACTAAGTTGTGTTAGGTTTTTAGACAAATCTCCTTAGGCAAAACATGTATTCATTGTTTCATTTCTATAGTTGCACCAATTATCTTAAAAGAACAAAGCATATTAGTAAATGTATTAGTCAGGCTTCTCTCAGGAAGCAGAATCAACAGGAGATATCTGTCAGTAATATGAGATTTTATAAGAGTTTCTCACACAACTGTGGGGATGCACATGTCCAGGTTCTGCAGGCAGGCTGCAAACCAGGGGCTCCGATGAAAGTTCAATGAAGATCCTTGTTGAGTTTCTGGGAGAAGTTGGCTGTCCAAAGACAAGCTGGGAACTTCTCTCTGAATGTTGAAATCACTTCCCCTTTTAAGACCAACTGATTTGATAAAAGCATCACCCATTGCTGATGCAACCTCCCTGATTGATGCAGGTGTAATCAGCCATTCACGCAGTAAACTCACTGGTGACCGAAGTCCATAAGTGCCCTTGGATTACAATTAGCCCAGTGCTTGATTGGCCAAACACTTGGATACAATTACCTGGCTGAGTTGACACATTAGTCTAACCATCACTGTCCACCTCTTGTCAACTCAGCAACCATACACATTACCTTAAACCATACTTAGTCTGTAAGTAAAAACAATAACAGACAAGCATACATGTATATTTCTGCCTAACAATTTTCAACTTGCCTGCATACAACCAGAAACTCATTAATTCCCTACAGAATAGGGTGCAAGTCCTTGGGTAATATTCACTCTTAAACTTCACATCCTTAAATATTATGACATGAAATGAATAAAACTACTCATATGATAAGGGGAAAGGTTGGAGAAGAAAACAAAGAAATTTATTTTGTGTACATATAAAATTGTACTCATAATGAAAGAAGGAAGAAAGGTTCATGACTATTACAGTCCTCATTTCTGTAGCTAGTCATGTGGTTGAGTTCATATTCTCACTACCTTCTTCCACTACCCATTCCATGTTCCCATTACCCTCAGCAAGCACTTCAGCTGGCCGTGGTTATTTGCCTGTTGGGGTGACCCAAACTTTCATTCCTGAAGATTCTAGGCCATTTTTGGTCCTGCTTGAATTAGTTTGTTGCAATTTCCCATTGACTTTAATCACAGGGCATGGTAGTATTAGGAGATACCATAGAGGATGTCCTGTATCCAGAGAAACTCTTCTTTACCCCCATTATGTAGATGTAGTCTTGTTTCCCCGTGATAGTCAGGATCAATCACCCCAGCCAGTACAGTAATTCACTTCTTTGCCTGTTGATTCACAGGTAAGAGGAGCCCAAAGTGGCGGTGGAAGTCTTAACT
>JAQZBX010011424.1:0-42739 GCA_029593785.1 Cabassous unicinctus
TGCAGCTTGGAGGGTTCAGTGAAAAGAAGGGTGCAGGTGAAGGAAAGGTTAGCCAACAAAGGAAGCTCTGGAAACCTATGTTTTAGACTAAATCCCACCAATTCATCTCAGAATTTGGTCTCAGGGTTCGTTCTCTTTAGTTGTATGGAATGTTATGTTGTCATTTCTAGAGAAGCTCGCACCTGATAAATCACCTCTGACAATGACTCTGAGGGCAAAGCCTTTCTGCTTTCCAGTGAAAAATTTGGGGCTACCTCTTGGACAGATTGCAGCATTGGGTGTGCTTGATCTAGAAACATTACTCCGGAGAGACAAATAATCTTCCCATTCTTAAGGAAGTCTGGACTGTTTTCCTAGCACACATGGACAACCCATAATTATTCTTAAGTAACCCTGAGAATTTTAACATGAACTGAGTTATGTGTTTCTTGTTAAATGGATCAAATTTCAACAAAGCCAGGGAAACATCTTGAAAATCACATGAATGCAATTTCCAAAGAAAACAATCCAAGAATTACTGCCAAGGAGTTTTATTTCCACTAGGAAGGAAGAGAAGTTTCATTTTGCCCCCCACACAGACTGTATGTTCAATTTGTGGTCTGCAATGGAAAACTCCACTGATTTTGCTATGTTCAGGGGAGAAGAGAGATGAAGGAGCCTATTGTTATTTGAGTATTAATATGTTATTAGGGTTTTTGCATTGATTGTGCAAATATTGAATTTTAATGGTGTGTGAGGTACCATGGGAGAAGGGACAAAGAACATATCACATGACACCTATCCCATGAGCCTTATAAATTAAAAGTACATGTAGGGCACTGCCAGCCCACACAGTGCCCTTGAGTATATTAGAAAAAGACGTCCCTTCTGGGCAGATGTAGCCTTGTGGGCAACCAGTGAGCACAGGGGACGTTTGTGCAAATTGGAAAAAAAAACCCTTCCTTTGGTGGGCACAATCTTGCACCAGGGCACCAGGGCACAGCCTTGTGCATCTTGCACATCTGAATGCACTATCTTGCCCATAAGACATGTAAAAGGCTAATCTGGGAATCACTCACTGTCTAAACAGGGATTACAATCATCATTCTCAAACTTCAGCAGATAGAAGAATCATCTGGCTGCTTGTTAAAAATGTCTGGGCCTCTCAGCCAGATATTCTGATCCAATATGATGACAGCAAGGCTCAGAGATGTGCATTTGCAGCCCACTGCCCTGGGCATTGCTGATGCAGGTGATCCAAGAGCCACACTAAGAGAAGGGAGGTGAAAGAAGTAAATGCCCTGGGCCATCTGGAAAGAGAAGGGGCCAAGGCTGACTGAACTGATTGGAGAAGACCCCCAAAGGATGGGGAATTTTAGTTATGTGATAAATAAACTAATTTCTGGGACTTTTGCCTTAGTAGAAAAATGTTTTCATTTCCCAAAATGGTTGAAAAATCCTTTCTTCCCCTCAGAATCAGGTAGGCTTATATGAAATTGTCCAGAAGAGAAAAATGACAGCCTAAGAAAATTGCTTCTGAGATGAATCCCTACAGTGAACTTTGTTTGGAGGACTGAAAACTTTGTAGCCACTAGGGCTAACTTTTGCCTTTGGATTAGAAAAAAAAATTGTTAAGAGCCAACATGCTAGCTGGGACTGGGCAGCTACCAGCAGTGACAGCAGGACACCCAGACATGATTCTTCTGCAGTCATCTTTCCTGCCTGCTTTCCAGACGCTGCTCCTACAGGACCCCTAACTCTTCAAGGCACCTCTGATAACACCATGCATAGTTAATAACAGAGAACAACTCTGGCTTCTGGCACAACAAGGTTTCCTTTGGAAATGGAATGGTGGTGCATGTGGAATGGTGGTTTCCATTAAAAATTTTCATTAGACGTTTTGAGGCCTTCAGCCCAGAGCTTTATACTTTTCTAAAGACCAATCTTCTATAACATTAAGCAAAATAGAATCCAAGGCATTCTCTAGCAAGAAAATCTTCTTGCTTCATTCTTCCCATAGCAACCTCTCCTTTTCTGTTGGTTATATGATCGGGGAAGAGGGATTTTCTCCATCCTTATTGGGCCAAACTTCGATCTTGGTGTTCTGTCTGTGGTGGAGGCAATGATTTCATCTATAAAGACCACATTTGAGGAAGCCCAGAAGGAGAAAAGTGGGAAGGGAGAGGTGCAATAGCAATAAATAATGTAGGAATCCACATGACCCAGCAATCCAGATGGCAGGCAACCGCAGGTGAAAAGCTTTGCAATGGTTACTGTGTCACTTAGCAGGGCCCTTCACCTGTGTAGAACCTGGAGCTGTAGAGCATTTGCAGTTGTTGCAGTTCATCCTGGCAAAAAAAAAGGGGGCAGCAAAATATGGCATTTATTCCATTTGGGGAGATGGTCAGCCTATATTTTATTCTTTTTCATAAATCCTATGTATCATCCAAATATCATCAATTCCATTTGTTTCTGTCCTCTGGTGAACTTCGTTGATTTATCAGTGCTTCCTATTGGAGACCAAACAGAAGAGACAGTCTGTGTGGAAAAGGGTAAATGAAAACCTTTCTTCATGGTGGAAAGGAATTGCTTCCTCCCTGTCCCTTTTCCAGGTCATTCATAGTAATTGAATTAGGAAAGGATCCCCGGGTAGATACATGATCTATTAAAACTCAAATAAAGTAAACACATATCTTTAAAAATAACAATTTTGATTCCATTTCAATTCAACATCAAGTATTGAACACCCATTATGAACCTGGAACTGTGCTATGGGGATGGAGAAGCAGTGTAAGATGTGCAGTGGTTATGAGCATGAGCTTTGGGCCAGACAGGCAGAGATGGGCTTGACTCCCAGATCTGGTACTTATTGGCTGTGTGTCCTGCAAAAAATTGCTTTACCTCTCTGAGTTTTGTAGGGTCAAGATAAGAACATCTAACCCCATAGAGTTGTTTAGGATTTTAAAAAGATAAGCACAATAGCACAGTGATTGACACATAACAAGCATCCAATATATACTAGGGATTATTATACAAAGATGAAAGCTACATAGTTTTACCTTCAAGGCACACACAAGCTATTCACAGAGATTCACAAAGTTTTTCTGTAAAGAGCCAGCTAGTAAATATTTCAGGCTTTGCGGGCCATTTAATCTCTTTCACAGATACTCAATGTTGCTGTTATAGCGTGAAAGCAGTCACTGAAATATGCAAATGAGTGGACATAGCTGTGTTCTAATAAAACTTTGTTTATAAACACAGGCCTTGGGCTGGATTTGGTGACCCCTGGTCTAGTAAAACAGTTTACCATATCAAACTCATTGAAAGTTAGAGCTGGTGCTTGTGCTTCACTCTTTCCTGAATGGTATGTTCGGTGGCCCACCAAATAGTTTCTCATCCTAACTGGAGATCTCCCTGAATACATCTTCTACTTTGCAGAGGAAATAGATTATGTGTAATGATGCCAGCTTTGATGTTAAATTTTGCTACTTTCATGAGCAGTGAACTTCTGTTAATTAATGAATTAATATAGCTAAAGCAGTCAGATAAAAAAATGTCAGTGACTTGATATTAGTTTAGTCTGGAATATGAATCCAAAAAGGAATTGTGTTATTTGCTAAGTTATCACCAAGTCACTATGTTTAAGTATGTTTGCTCTCTTGTAAGAAATGTTTTGAGGACTTCATCCAGAATGATGAAAGTATTTGATACCAATTATAGTCCTACAAATAGTTTTCTAAGAATTCTATTGCAACCATGAGATTTTTGCAAGGTAAGTGCCTGGAAAATGGTAGGCTAAGCAAAGCAAGTCAAGGGGTCTAATCAACCACACCCACAGTCCTGCATGCCCAGAGTCTCTAGCCCAAAGCTTCTCTCCCGCAGCCTGTGTAATGAATTATGTTCACAGCTGACTCCACAGAAATTAGGAATCTTGGTACATCATATTTTGGTTGAAATTAACAAAATTTTGACTCAATTTAAACCAAACTTAACCTAGTGAGGGGATTTGATTGAATCATATGCACAAAAAGCCCAGAGTAAGGCATTGCTTCAGGTGAGGATTGATCCAGCAGCTCAAACAATGCCACTGGAGTTCTCATTTCTGTCTTATTGACCTACCTTCTATTGTGACATCTAAATCCTAAAATTGTATCATTTCATATTCAAAAGTTGGCTGTCAGCAGCCTCTGGCATACATATTTTCTTTATCACGTGCTGCAGGAATGAGAGTGTACTTTTGTCTGTCCCAGTGTTCTCAGCAAAATCTTGAGAATTACTGTTATTAGACAAGCTGAAATTATATCCTTATAGTTGAGCTCATCACTGCAGCCAGGAGGATGAGGTGCTCTGATAGGTTTAGGCTTGGTCCCATTTTCTAAGTTGGAGTTCAGAGTAGAGTTGCTTCCCTGGGAAACTGGTACTGTTGTAATGAGGAAGTGAGGAACTAATGCTAAGGAGAAAACCAACAAAGGAAAAAGTCCTCTGCACCTGCTGGTGAGCAATTTATGCAGATTGTGGGGATGACACATAGAAATAAAGAGTATTTCCAGGACTACCGCAACCATGCCTCCCCTCACAGTTCAGAGCATGTGGTGACTCATTACCTTGGAAAATTTGCAGCCAGCTATACCCAACATGTCCTACATCCCATGTGATCTTTGGCCACCTTCAAAGATGTTAGAGTCTCTGTCATCTGTCCTTTCCATGCCTCATGATGATCAAACATCCCTCTTTTGCCTTAGTTTCAACTCTCCCCACTGTGTTCTCCAAAACTCCATTAGATGATTCATATACTGCCGTGCTTTCTCAACCTCCTCACATGTAATTCTCACATATTTGAACTGAAACTTGAATCTCCTAAACTCCAGATCTGTATATTTACATACAAATATCTGTTCAAATTTTCCAACTGAATATTCTAGACACACCTAGAAGCCAACATGTCCCAAATGGAAATCATTACCTTCCCCAAACACATCCATTCCTCTCTCTATGTTAGCTTCAAAGTTATCTCTCTCTCTCTCCACACCTAAACATATGTACGTAGATCTGTATATACAGGCAAACACAGGCACAAATACATATATGTATGAGTGTTTATATGTATATACGCACATACATATGCATATACATACATACACATAAACACACATCATAATTATATTTTACACATCAGTTATTTGAACTGAACTTGATGCCAAAAAAAGAAAAAAACTTGAACTTGTGGTAAGATTTTAAAGCTTTTGATGTCCCCGTGCTTGCTATTAATCTAAGATTATTAAATTCTTATGCCACAAGCCAAGAGAAGGTTTCATCAGTGTCTCTCAAAATGTGATCATAGCATATTTGTTCTGCAGAATTTAATAGGTAGGTTCATAAGTGTTCCATGCTAAAAAGAGGTTGGAAACACTGGATTAAATAACAGAAGTTTCCATGAAGGACTTTTAATATGCTAATTTATACCTTGACTCTACAAAAGGGAGAAAGAGTAAACAGTATTTTCAGACATTTTTAAACCATGGAAGCTTCTCTCCCTCTTCTGTTATCTCCTCCCCTACACACACACAAACACACACACACACACACTCACAATTAGATTTCATAGAATATAATTTGAGAAATGTTTACACTGAATTACCTGGTTCTCCCCAATCAATAATATTCACATTTTCCTCAACTCAACCTTTCATTCCAGTGATTAACAATTTATTTCATGGTTTAGGATAAGTCTTACCATCTTAGACACCCACATCCCTCTGAGATCATCCCAGAAACAAAATGAGAAAATTAATATAATATGAAGCACATAAAGAAGAAAAAGAATGGTCTTGAGTGGTATGGGTTGGAATCACTGTAGCAGACCAAAGATGGGTGTAGCAGACCCTTTTGTTGCCTACCTACCAGCCACACTCCATTCCTTATTCTTAGAGGAACCCTAATTTTGTTCAGATATCAGCCTTTCCCCCATGTAGTCTTGTGCTTTGAAAAAAGTTGACCCCATCCCCAGTGATGGGCAGTGTTTGGTTTGCTACTAATTCCACTCCCCTTGCCTGTGATTGGTTCATTAAGGACATGTGACCCCCATCTTGGCCAATGTGACATGAGACAAAGGGGCTTCTGGTAAAAGGTGCCTGTTCATAAGAAAGAGAAGCAAGGGGAAATGGTCTCTCTTCCTCTTCTGGAAGTTGTTGTTTCTGGTGTAATGTCTGGAAGTGCTGTAGCCATATTGCTCCTCAACTAAGTTAGCACCAAGAATGGCAAAACAGAGAGACAGAAAGAGCCAGGATGCTTGATGGCAACACTGAAACTGATATCCTTGGAGCCTGCCCTTTCTCTCAATTTCTGACTATTGTTTCTAAGTCCACCTAAGATGAAGTTTCTATTACTTGAGAGAGGAAGCACTGTAGTTGTAACTGAGCATGAGATAAATGTATGATATAGCTGCTGGGTTGGAGAGGGGGGGGGTGAGTTTCCAGTGTCTTCCACATTCATCTTATATCTGTGACAAGACAATACATGTTTCCCTCCAAAGTTCTTGAATTGAATGCACATGGGACTATTACATGGTGGTCTGAAAGATGGTATTTGGTAAAGATGAAGTCCATTAACCATCTAGATCTGAAATGACAAGGAGAGTGGTTTGTTTCCCATTTCTGCCCCTCACTGGCTGGGTGACTTTGGGCAAGGCACCTAACCTCTCAGAGCTTCAGTTACAACTGCAAAAAGGGGATGAATAATAATATGTACATCAAAGATATTTTTGTGATGATTATATAACATAATTCATGAACTTTATACCAGAGAGTACTGTCAACTCTCACAAGCTGTCTATCAACAGCTTAGGAAGAAGAAAGATGTAGATTGGTCTCAGCTGTCAGAGAAGATAATTAGAATGAATAATTTCTATGTTCCCCATCTCTTCTTAAACTATGTTTCATATAGGTAGAGGGTAGTGTTTTATTCTATTTTTCATCTCCCACAAGAAGATGAAAACATAGCATGATGATGAATAGCACACAAAAAATGCATCCAGCAACTATTTCGTAAGTAGAATTAATTCCCAAGGCTTTCTTCTGAAAAACTTTGTCTAATTCTTAAACCTATGTTGTGGAGATTTTGAAGAATGGTTACAAATTCTTTGACACTCCTCCCAGTAAGAGGTGGAGTCTATGTCTCCTTTTAAATCTGGGTGGCCTTGTGACTTGACTAGTAAAGTATAACATGATTCCTGAGGCTAGGTCATTGAAAAGTCATGTAGTCTCTTCTGCATTCACTGGAATACTCACTTTTAAAAAACTCCGATCTCTTTGTAGGATTCTGACTTTCAGTTACCATGTTGTGAGGAAGCCCAAGGCAAATGGAGAGGCCATATGTTGGTGCTATAGTGGACAGGCCTAGCTGCAACCTGTGTTCAAGTCATCCCAGACTCGGCTACAAATGTGAGTAAACAAACCTCCAGATGACTCCAGCCTCCATCTAGTTCAGTCATCCCCACCTATTTGAAATATCTCAGCGAAGGCTCCAGGCATCAGGAAGCAGATACAGTCCACCCCCGCTATGCTCCCTCTAAATTCCTGTCCCACACTATTTGTGACCACAGTAAGATGGTGCTTACTTTATGCCACTCTGTTTTAGAGTAGTTTGTTACACAGCAGTACATAACTGGAGCAACTCTCATTCTTAGTTTGGTTTCATAACTTAGTGACTCATAGCCTCGGCTTCCTTTCTAAAATCAAAACCAATATATTTTAAAGAAAATTTGGATATTTTGTGACTCCTCCTTTCAAACTTTGATGTAATTAGAAATACCCTGGTTAGGGAAGGAATTTTATATTTTATTGAGTACAGTTTCTTCCTTCTAGAATTCTGAGGAAAAAGGTATAGCTCTTGATTATATATGAAAACTAATATATCTCCCTCTTTAGAATTTTCTGAAGTTCTCTCAACTGTGTTTCTCCATATCTGGCTTGAGAGGTTTTAATTGTTGGACTCATTTTAAATCAATTCCTTAGATAATAACTAGCTAATTAAAGTCAAAGTCCCCCTTACTCTCTAGTTTTGTTTTTCGTTATGTTTGACCTCTTATATTGCAGGCAATTATGAATAGCGCTAGACTTTTTAGCATCTGGAAACCCTATAAAATTCAGTTTATGAATAAAAATATTCTACCATTTCCTGGCCAACTTGTTTTGCTCAATACCAAAATGGGCTTATTGCTTTCTAAATGATGAAGAGGGACAAAAAATAATGCAAATTTCTAAAAAAGAAAAGCTCGATTTTGAAAACGACTATCCTTTTCTGTAAAATAGCTCTACAAATTATGTAATTCAGAAAATCTGTTTCTGACTACAAACTACTTTTAAAAATGAAACCATTCATGTTTTTCATTCCATGCATCCATTCAATAAATATTTGTTAAGTGCCTGTAAGATGTCAACTATAATGTTGGATGTTGGTATTTCAGAGGTGAGCAAACCCAAAGAGTTCTCTTAGAGGGATACTGAAGAGATGTAGAAAATGTTTTCCTAGTGATTACATTCCTTGAGCTCTTTATCAGGCCACTTTTTCAACAGCTGCAGATGGTCTCCAAGGCACATTTGTAGTATCTCCAACTCCTTTGTCACTGTTGGCCACAGGCAGAGAGAACCAGAGGTAGAACTGTTCTTTTAGAAAATTAGACAATGATCAAAACTTTATTTATTCTGCTATTTGTCATCTAATTTTCTGTGACCATTAAGACTCTGTATATATATGGCAAGTATGTAAAGGATCACATATATAACAAAAAAAGAAACATGCACACCACACACAGGAAAGAAAACAAAAAAGATAATATACTGGATGAGCCATGATTTACAATACAGTTGAAAAACAATGTATATTCAGCCTACAAAAGTCCTGTGCTGCTTTAAGATTTTGCAATGGACAGCTGTTCTAATGCCTGACCAGGATATGTTTCTTTTTGAAGTAACACCACCCAGGTTTCGCTCGGGAAAAGCAATGCCCATCCATTCTCAGTCTGTGTGTTTTTGGTGTGGTGAACTTCACTCCCCAGTTCCAGAGGTGAGCATGTGACACAGACTGCCAATCAGAATACGCCAATCCCCAAGCCACAGTATTGGCTCTGGGGCTGTCATGTGACCCAAACCAGTCCAATGAGAGCTTCACCCAACATGTTTATAGCCTGGAAAGAGGCACTTGCTCTTGCTGTGAGAATATGATGTATCCTTGGCTTTCAGGCTGCCCATTTGCCACCACATGGGAGGATTCATCCAGAGAATGGAACCAACCCAGAAGAAGGCAGAGCCGAGAAGAGGAGAGAAAATCACACCCCACAATATTTAAGTTTTTTCTCCTAGAGTCAAAATTTCCTTACCATTTTTGTTTGTTGTTCTTGTTGTTTTTTAATTATCAGACCTGTCACTTTTGGTAACTTCCTCTGCCTCTCTGGATGTTGATAAACTAACTAGTATATATGTAGCATGTAAACACTCACTTTGCTTTAATAGGCTGCCTTTCAACCCATTAGAGAAAGATTTAGAGGTTAAAGAATGATGTGGTAGATAATTTATGTTTGAATCAACCTCCTATTTTATAGACTATGTTAAAAAGTACCTATAAATAATTCTTCTTGGCAACTTCAGTAATCTTAATGGGTTAAGTGCCCAGAATGTTCTATGTGCTGTTCAATTCGCAGTGTCTACCTGAGCAGGCATGGTCTCCCCTCCCAGTCTCCCATTCAGCCTTTTCTTTCCCTTGTTTCACCATTACCTCAAAATTTGTCTCCTGTGCAGATATTACACACAGTGAGAGCAAAGCCCTTGCTCAGACATACCTACTGGGTTGTACCCCAGAGAAGTACTTGATCTCCATCTCTTCAGGTCTAAAAATGATAGACGACTCCACAAATTCTTGAAAGACACTAAAAGAGATGGGTTATCCTTTTACAGAAATAAACGCAGTTCAGGAGGTTGATCTCTGGGAAGGGCACTAAATATACATATTCTTAATTTTCACCCTTCCCTCCTCACCCAGGATTATGATTCCTGGATGTCCAGGATGGGAATCGAAGAATATTCATTTTTCATAAGAATACCCAGCTATTCTAATTCAGGGGAGCTTCTCTTTGTGAAGTACTGGTTTAAGGGACTAGAATCCTAGGGATTATAGCTAGAGAGAACTTTACATATTATCCAGTCCAGTCTTTAACTCCAGTTCTTATTTCACAGATGTGAAAACTGAGACCCAGAGGTGAAGACAAATGGTGTCAGCATTAGAATCCAAGTCTCTTGGTTGTGTTCAAAGTCCTTTCCACTATACTTGTGTGGTCTTCACACTCTAACCTGAAACAGAACACAGCTGCACTCTCTCCTTCTGTCTGAACTCAAGATTAAATTTTTAGATAAGGAAAGAGGATAAAAGAATAATGTGACCTCTTTGCTAGTGTCATGTTATCCTGCTGTTGTCTCTGGCCAGTTATTTTGCATAGAGGATAGAGAAAATCTATAATGATACTACGACTACAATCTACTGAGGATTTAGAACATGCCAGGCACTGTGCTCATACCTGAATTCTCCTTTCTAATGCTCATATCATCCTTTGGAGACAGATACCAGCACTGCCTCTGGATGTGAAAAGGGAGGTTAAATAATTTGCCCCAAATCACTTGGCCAGGACATGATGGTGATAAAATCCTAATGGACACTGTTAACTTGCCCTCTCTCTTTTTTTTTTTTTTAAATCAAGGGGTAGATCCCTGACCTCAACCAGCAAATCTGCAAATGTTAGCGATTTGTCCTAAGAGTGGTCCACAGTGTGCACAATCCCCACTACCACTTTAGAATGGGGTCAAAATCTTTTTCTTCCAAAAGAGGACAATGTGTTCTAAAATAAAGCCCCAGAAAATTGGACTGCTTGCACCATGTTGGATGCCTTTGTCATACAGTCTTAGAGTGGTTTTCAGTGGTTACCCAAAGCCTTCTATCCAGCACAATGCTAACTCTCTTGGAAGTATATGGGTAGGTATTACATATATTTACTTCTCACTTCTTTCAAAGGAAGAAGTTATACCTATTTGTCAGTAAAAAAAAAAAAAAAGGCACCGTTTCCGGGAACTCTTAGAGATGATGACCCTTGAGGGCAGTTGGGCATCTCATTCAGCATCTTGGACTAGAGAGAAAAATGACTTCAACCATCTCATCAGAGGGAACGATATCCTCCAAAGTATTTCCAGGAGGGCCATCACATATATCTTTGTAAGGGAGTGGCAGATGGAATTTTGAGAGAGAGACATAGTTTCCTTTAGTTAAGCCGATTCCTCTGGCTCCTGTTCAGAAACACACACACATGGCCTGACTTGAAAGTGGTTCCTCTCCAGATTCTGCAGTAAAGTCAATGTACCTTGGTGGAAATAGGATTGCACAGGACAGAGTTTTGTTGCCAGACTGCCACACAATCATCACATGATATTCACCTCTGTGAACTCAGTGGCTGACAGTTCTTCTAGGATATTGTATTTGGAGTTGTCCTTAAACATTTTTCTATGATGCCAGAGTGCGATGACACAGAGAAGAATGTGAGACAATAATAGAGGGGTCAGATGGGGACAGGCCAGGGCTCAGCTCCTCTCCTGTAGATGTCAATTTTGTACATTACTGATTTGGTTTCCATTGAAAATAATTAAAAGACTCTGTTTCAGAGAATAGGTTATAATTACTCAACAAAGTTGTACCAAAATGCAACATTGAAAAGCCATTTAGCCATATATTCTGCTAGTATAATTTAAAAGTTTTCTTTCCTTTCTTCCCATTAGTACTCTGTTCTTCTTTCTTTTCTTTTTCCCTCTTACTAACAAGACAGCTCCCCTGGCTGATTTCCTGTTGTGGTTTTGAGTTGAGTTAGAATCTGTGGGCTGAGCATCCAGCCATGGTGAGCTCTTTTCCAGTACCATCTGCACACCTCATTTGACACTGAATCATGCATTCTTCTGTCTTAATGTGTCTCTCATATTGCCGCATGTATTGTTATTTAAATTTTTGTGTGTTTAAGTCTTGTCTCAATTACCTTGTAAGTTCTTTGAGGTCAGAGCTATGGTTTATTCTTCTTGCAGCCTCCATAATGCTGTTTGGTAAATTTCCATTGAAACTTGCTGGAGGAACTCTCACATGCTATCTCCATGCCTTCCACATTGTGGTGGCTTCATATTCTTCATCAAATTCAGGTGCTATATCTGCTCAAGGCATGGGGATAGGTACCATGGAGGGCACAGTAGGAAGTAATGGGTCACAGTAAGACTGCTATGGCTTATATCCCAGCTCCACCACTCATTAGCTGTCTGACCTCTGTAAACTTTTTATCTTTCCTATAGTTCAGTTTCTCCAGTTATTTATGGTGCTAATAATTGTGCCAATATCCTAAAGTTGATTTAAGGACTGAATAAGTTAACACTTGTAAAGTGCTTAGGAGAGGCTCTGGCATTTAGGTAAATGTTTAATTAGTAAGATCTATGATATTATTGTTGCTTTTATCAATGTCATTCAGACAAAGATCATGAAAAACACATCTATGGTTGAACAAGTTGTTTTTATTCCTTCTTGCAGGGAGGGAGAACACACACCATGGAGAACCATGGATACCTCACTAAGAAGGTATTAGAAATGACTTATTAAAGGATTTGGGCTTGAGTTAGGTGGTTTGGGGAAGGGTTTAAGGATGCAGGATTTTGTTTGGATTGGAGACTCTCAGGAAGTGAGGGTCATCCTATGCGTAAAGAAATCTTACCTAAGAGGAAAGAAGACTAGTGGTGGGTGGGCATTTAAATAGATCTTATCTAGAAGTAGGGAAGACCAGAACAATCCTAAATTGTTCTGCAATTGGTTAAGAAGTTGCAGTCACTCATATTAGCCAGGATGGAAGAAGTTTGGTCATTTTCATGGTTTGGCCAGTGTTCATGTCTTGTCTGTGTTCAGACATGATAACGAAGTTAGTCTTGTTTTTGTCTTGACCCAAAATGGTCACAGAGCAGCCTTGTCTGATATTGATGTTGTGTGAAGTTGTTTATGTCCAACAGGAGAACACCAAGGCCTGGTCCATAATGCCAGCCAGTTCCTGGACATCAGGTACTGCTTGTCTCCTTCTCAATATGAATAAAATAATAATCATAGTCATCACTTCTTGGACACTTTTTACTTTCTAGACATTGTGCTGAGCACTTTACTTGCCTTAGCCCATGTCATTCTCAGAGCCACTCTTTCAAATAACTAGTATTTTACTCAATAATTATTGCCCCAGAGAGTTGGAACAAACTTGGCCAATGTTACAGAGCCAGAATATGGTGGAGTCTTATTAAAACCCAAGTTTGTCCAACTCCCAAGTCTTTGATGTTCACCCTATGCAAACAACAATTGACTGAGGAACTATACTGGGCCAGCTGCTTTGTAAGCACTATCTCATTTATTCATGACCCTTCCCTCAAGATGTTTGTAATCTAGTATGAGATACAAGACTATTACCTAAGGCAAATTATGATCCAATAAAGTGTTTTAAGTGTGTAAGAGAGGGAGAAATACATTCATTCATTCAATAAATATTTATTGGGTATCTCCTTCCATATAAGGCATCAGGACAAATGCCAAGTATAGAGTTGTGTGAGTGAAATAAATGAAGTCCCTGCCTCTTGTAAATTACATTTTTGTGGGAAAGACAGACATTAAGCAAATAAGTATATAATTATAAATTCAGGAATGAAGATAGGAAACATATCTTCATGGTAGACAGTAACAGTATGGGATTAGAGTAGTCAGATAGCCTTAGTAACTAGATGGAAGGGAAGGATCTCTTAACAAATAGCATTGCAGCTATGACTTAACAACTGAGAAGGCGACAGCTTTGAGAAGAGTCAAGGGAAGAGTATTTCGAGTAGTGGGACTAGAATGTGTGATGACTCCATGACTGTAAAATTTTCAGAATATATTGGCAAGTGAAGAAGACCAGGTAGATTGGAGCATCATGGCTTGAGGTAACATAGAAAAAGACACCTGGATCAGATATTCAGAACCTTATAGTTTCAACCAAATAATCCATTTTCCCCTCAATGCAATGAGAGACCATTGAGAGTTTTTGCAGAGGGGAATGAATTAATTCCAGACAAGAGCTTAAGGAGGAATTGATGACAGAGGGGACATTTACATTGGGTCTTGGAGGATGGATATTATTGACAAAGGTGGAGAATGACATACCAGGAAAAGTAGAGAATGTGAACAAAGGCATAGTTGGAAAACCACAGCACAGGTCCTGGGCTTGGTGGGCAATTCTATGTTCCTGGAGAGGAGGATGTATGCTGAGCATGGAGAGTGAGGTGGATGGTAATTTTGGAAATATTGCTTGGAGTCAGACTGTAAGGCTGAAAGTTCAAGCTTCTAGGGACAATAATAAGCCATAATATTGAGTAGCTTAAGATCAACAAATGGAATCGGAGGCCTAATTTATGGTCCTCTTTGATGCTTTCTCATTTCTATGGATTGGTGTGTGAGGACTCATTGGTTCTCATTGGTTCTTCTCAGACAAAACCCAGTGATAGAGCCAGAAGGACAATTATATGATTACCTATAAATGCAAACCAAACAAACACAACTTTCAAAGTTTATAATATTGAAGAGATTAATTTGCAATGTTGCTAATGCTCTATTTGGTAATTAGTGTTTTTGAGCAGTTTTCAAAAAGCTTCAGACTATCTACCTCCTTAGCATCTATCTACCTGTGTAGGGTAACTATATGTCAGTGTCCTCTGAGAGATCCCCTCTTTCCCATTTCCATCCATGAACTTTATTAGAGCTGACTATCTCCCTGGTGCCAGCCTGGCCATGTGGTTCACATCTGCCACCCAGAGCATCTCATTCCCCCAGGGCCCCACCTATTGGCTCAGGATGGCCAGTTTAAGCTATTGGGAAGCACTGAGACTTTTACTGGAAATCCTGGAAAAGGGTCTCACTTTTACCACTGAGAATGAACCTAGCAGGGTATAGTGCCAGGAGCTGTTGGCAGCTGTCTTATGAGCATGAGAGGTGAGCCTGCAGGAGATCCAAGAGAACAAAAGAAGCTCTACTAAGGAACTAGAACAGGACAATAAAGAAAGAGAAGGAGTTACATGTCTTGACCCTTGGATAAAGCAGTGCCTGAAGGTAGCATTACCCTTAAATGTTCAGTAATATGAAAAACAGAGTATCTTTTTTTTTGCTTAAGCCAGTTTGGTTTGGATTCTTTTGTCCTTGCCACTGCAAGATACAAGGGGTGGAAGGAGTCTTATAAAACATAAGAACAGAAGCCCTGCTGGGTATCAGAAAGGGCCTGGAATGAAAAAATAGAGAGTCATCTCTGGTAAAAAAAATAATAGCCCACCCCAACCCAAGATGTCCACATCCTAATCCCCATAACCTGCAAATGTGTTACCTTACAGGGCAAAAAAGACTTGGCAGATGTGATGAAGTTAAAGATGTTGAGGGGGGAAAAGGGGGGGATTATCCTGGATAATCCAGGTGGGCCCGATGCAATCACTGGGTTTCTTAGGAAGTGAAAGATGGAGGCAGGAAAGTCAGAGAAAGAGATGTGAAGATGGAAGCAGAGGTCAGACTGGTGTGGTGGAGTCAAGGAACGCGAGTGGCTTCTAGAAGCTGGGAAAGGAAAGGGAACAGGTTTTCCTCTAGAGTCTCTGGAAGGAATGCAGCCCTACCACCAGCTTGATTTTAGCCCAGTGAGACTGGTGTTGGGCTTCTGACCTCCAGAATTGTAAGGTGATGTTTGTGTTGTTTTTAGCTGCTACATTTGTTGTATTTGTTACAGCAGCAGTTGGAACCCCACGAAGGTTTCCTTTTCTTTCTTTCATCTCTATTTCTTCCCAGGTGCCTTTTTATCCTTCTCTCAATGCAGATTGGCTTCCACTCTTTCATGGTTACTTTAGCATGACCAGGCTGCCAACACCCACCAAGCATGCTGGTTACACACCTAGTCATCAAAAGAGATTAACTAAGAATTCTCTAGATCCCAATTCCAACTTGGAGGGAAAAGCCTGACTGGTTTTAGGAAACAATTCTGTCATCTGAGCTCTGTGGGGGCTTTGGAAGCAAAGGTTCCGTTGTAGAACAGGCTTATTACCACCACTCTATTGCCACCTCTCATGTGTCTGAGGTTTAGGGGTGGGGAAGTGGTCAGCACTGATATGAGAGGCACAGTCATCTCTGTGTGTAAAGTGTTCTAATTTTGAGAAAGCCCGATAGGACCAGCTGTCCCAGCTTTCCCAGGACTGCATGGTTTCCTGACAAAGGGATGTTCAGTGCTAAAGTGAGAAAACTTGGATGGTTGGTCACCCGAGTTTTGCGGGTGAAAGGCTGAATCTTTATCCCTAGACTAAGGCTCCAATGAAAATTGTGGTTTCAGAAGCCATACAGAGGCTTCCAACCACCTTCTTTTTCATACATCTGATTGGTGGCTTACTGTTTACTGTATCTTCGGGCATAAAACCCAAATCTCTCATTAGCATTTCTACCTAACTAATGCAGTGCTGGTAGGCATGTGGATTGGTGGAAGTAGACCACTTCTTGATTTTGGTCAAGGATGGAAAGGAGGGGACTGCACAGAGCAGGAGCAGAGGTAGTACATCCAGGGAGAACTTTTCCCTGGACCTCTTTGTCCCTTACAGGACTCACAGCTGTCACCAATACTCTGGAAATCTTGGGACCAGATAGAAGAGAGAAGGGTGCTCATTTCCACCATTGCCCTTCATATTCAGGCTTTTATCACCACAGTGGAAGAAGAGTCCAGTGACTGTTAGGAAAGTGATGCCTGCCCCTGGCTGCACATTAGAATCACTTGGGAACTTAAAAAACACCGCCACCAACACAATAAAACAATAGCCCCATCCCACCACCACCTATTGGATCAGAGTCTCTGGAGTAGGAACTTGAGTTTGGCATTTTAGAAATGCTCCCCAGGTGATTCCAGTGTGCAGGCAGGTAGAGAATCTCTGGTAAAAAGGGACTGTTTACAAAGAACAGGCTCTCCTGGTTAGTTCAGTCTGCATCCTCATCTTGGGGACAGGAGGAGAAAGCAAACTCAGGGCCCTGGTGTCCTGCCCAGGGTCTTTGAAAGCCTGTCTCCTGATCTGGCACTCATCCATTGCATATTATCCCTCCTCACACCACACAATTGCAAGCTACCCATGTTACCCTTGCTTTATCTTGTCCACATAAGGCCAAGTAGGGAGAAAAGTTAGGACTGTGACTCACCAAAATCATTGTTTGGCAGGATGGGGAGGAGTCCAACCTCCTAACTATGAAGAGTTTCCGATATCCCAGCATGGCCTGAGTGTCAACTGTGTTCTAATCAGCCATGGCCAGAGGGGCTGGAGTCCCACAATATGGACTTGGCTGCTGGGCCCAGCTTTAACCTGTGGATCAGACAGGACAGGGCCTGGTAAAGGGGACCATATAAACTGGAAACACCTTCCCAAAAGGTATTGATGATAGTCATTTTTCCCCCAAATAAATGGCATAGGTGGAGACAAATGAGCATTAGAAGGATCTTCTGCCCCATACCTTTCATCAATCAAACTTAACACTCCTGCAAACCCTCCACCCACAATCTGCAGTTCTGTGTTGAAGGAAGGCACGGAAGAGCAGCAGGGAAAGAAATGATGGAGAAATATGGCAAAGGAAGGGTGAGTGAGGGGTTGGAAGGGCCTTGGGGAAGAGTTGGGACCTGCTCAGAAACAAAACGTGAGGAGTCCGAGTAGTCAAAAGACAGGGGGGACAATATTGAATACCTTTACCCCAACCGGTACCATAAACCTTAGGAGGGAAAAGAAAAGAAATCTGACTTTGTTTGAACAGCTGGAAAAAGGAGTTAGTATAATCCACTTGATCTGTCTGGGTGTACCCCACCCGAGAGCAATTAAATTCCAAACCTACCGGAATGGACTTTAGTGGTCATCTAGTCTAGTCCAATCCCTTCCCTTACCCGTGGGGAGATAGACGGCCAAGGAGGGGGAGGGACTTGCTGAAAATGCCTCAGCTAGTTAGGGGCAGGGCAAGGACTAGCTCTGATGACTTCTGCCTGCATAGCCAAGCACATTTCCTACTTAAAAATAGGACTTCCTAAAAGGAGCTGCGGTGAATCCTGACCAATGCTAAGTGGCCCCTGCATCTCCACTCTCAAAACAGAAAGACTCCTCCCATCCCCTTCCACACCATCCCAGACCCATACTGGGTCAACTCTAAGTAAGACTGTGAGATACTCAGTGTTGAACATACAAGTGGATTTCAGTTTTGAAGAAAATTTCACACTCCCGGTGAAATTGCACTGAGGACTTTCTCCATTCGTGCAATTCTTTAGTAACGCTATTTATTATATCATCATATATCATTTTGACTTTTTCTTTTCTTTCATCGTTTTTCTTTTTTTGAAACAGTAAACCACATTTGTCAGACTTGTGAAACTTGTCCACACAGATGAGTAAATATAGTCAATTTGACCATACTTTCCAAAAAAAAAGGGTTTTCATTATTTGAAAGTATGCTCCGTAAACCAGTTAGGAGACTACATTTCTTATTAGAAGTGCTTAAGGGATCTGCTTTAAGGAATATACATTCAACAAATATTTTTGAGCACTTGCTATATGCTGCTGTGATAATTGTTAGAATTACAAAGATGAAAACAGATCCTTATGTTCACAGTTGAGTGAAGGTAGAATAGTTAGTTAATTAAGATAATCAGTTGTAGGATTTCAGGGTCTCTAACATTGTTGATAAAATGGATCTTTTTAGTGCAGCTTAAGTATCTCCTGATTTCTCTGTTTCCTGCTTAATTTCTTCAGCAAACCTTTTTATTGTGGAAAGCAAACAGGGCAAGATTGGCCCAGCTCCAGATCAAGGGATTGCAAATTCTGACTCAGTGGAGCAAGATTTGATGAGGTACTTCTTGCACACAGCAACCCCCCACAGTGCACATAACCTTTCTAGCACCAAAATAATGAATCTGCATGTGTTCCCTAGTCTGATACAGGCAGCATAGTTCACGTTCCCAACCTCTGCCAGAGATGTGAGGGTGTGTCCTCCTCTGGTCCCATCTCCAAATCCCCTCTAACCTTGAAGTCCCAACCTGTCCCAGGCAGCAGGAAGAAGGGACTCCTGTTATCTGGATTTGCTGATATGCCGAGTTAATGGCATGAATCTCTCTTGGCTGTCCAGAATGGAAGAAACAGAACACCAATTTAAATCATGAAAAAAGTCAGTGAATCTATCATCATTAATCTTGCTGTCAGTTTTAATTTTGGGGACATTACCTCACTCAACACCAGTTGAAAAGAGCTGCCAAAACCGATGATGTCATCATCACTAGCTGCGTCTGACCCTGCCTGCTGATTCTCAGAGCTCAGGGCTTAATAAATCCCCTGGTGCTTGGACACACAGTGGAGTTTTATTACAATGAAGGTATAACCCATGATGTTGTTTCAATTAACTGGCCTGAGAAAATACTTTCTTGTGTTTAGCAAAACTGTAAAACATAATTATCCTCATGCAATTGGGTCTTGTTCACTGGGCTGACGTGATGATTGTATATCCTCTCCCTCTCGTCTCTCTCTCCTTCTCTTCTCTCTCTCTATCTCACACACACACAAACAATCTCAGAGAGGATTGGAATTCCAAACGTGGCTCTAAAGACAGCGAATGTCCCACACAAATATCTTTTCTAGATTACCAACTAGAGACCAGAGACTCCGTTAGTTGCCACACAAATATTTTGAGGCATCGTGACTCCTTTTGTGTGGAAAGCAGTTGAGGGAGTCTGGGGCTTGACATTTGAAGTCTCAGTCAGAACAGAACCTCGACTCTTTTAAATAGGGGCTGATACACCAAAGGAAACCTGGAGACCTACAGCTGCTTATTCAAAACGTGTATCTGATGCTCCTCGAATATTGATGAATAATTTCCTTCGATATGTCTGCTAACTCGTAAGGATATTAATCTTTGCTGGTTCTTCTTACTCATGGCCCATCTGAAGTCCTCTGGCCTGAGCCTCCTGTGAAGTCATCCTGTTGAATGGGTGCTGTAGTGGCAAGGGTGTTGCCATACCATCGGCACACAGGCAGTAAACACAGGCTGTGCGGGGTCCCTGCCATTTCAGCTGGAGGAGAGCTGGGTAGTGGGGCAAGGAGGCCCCCTTCCAGCCTGGCTTTCTTTTAAGCAGCAAAGCAAGTGTAGAGGACAGCTCACTTGATACATGATGTAGAGCAGGACTGTTTTCAAACCGTACCTCGGGTAGATTACCTCCTCACTTAATCACCATCTCTACGTCTGTGCGTGTGTGACTGCATCAGTGTATACATGAACACACACACACACACACACACACACACACAATTTTAAGGTTTCAAGTGCAATGAGAGTTGGTAAACGTCAGAAACCTGGTCCGAGTCTCCACGAGTCCCCTTCCTCTGACTTATTCCAAGTGAAGCCTCCTAAGCTCTTCTCCCTCCCCCAGCCCCAGCAAGTGCCCCTAAACGGCCCTCATCAATCATGCCAGTGATACAGTTGGCTTTGCACAGAGTGAAAATGAAGATGAGGAAAAGACCCCCAAGCTCATTTTTCATGCCCATCTCAGCAGGAACTGATGCTAGGTCTCCTGGGGTGAGCGAGCAGTGCACAAATTCACTGCCCCTTCTGCCCTCCCAGCTGGAGGCCCTTGGAGATTCTTTATTATTATTATTTTTTAATGGTCTAATATAAAGTGTATCCATGCACAAGATACATGGCCTGATGTAAGAATCCATAACTGTATCCTGTTAACAATTCCCGCTGTTTATGGACTATTGTCTTGACATACTTGTTAAACCTCAATAAATATGTTTTTAATAACCATATGGTATTTAACATATAATAACTGCTTATTAGATCTAAATTAAATCCTTGCTCATGACACTTAATTTAAAGTGTGACCAGTCTTTTCCTGGCTTAGAAGGGATTCAAAATCACCATGGTAAGGAAACTTCTTTTGGAGAGAAGAGAATATTTGAAAATCACATGTTTTGATGATATGATTAAAGCAAAATTGAATTTTAAAAAATTCTTCATAGAGAATCTTGGTGAAAATAACCTACAATAGAGTTGCAACAATCCAGGAAATTGTCTAGTTAAATGGCCACATTCAGAACCCAATTATTAGAAGTGTGCACATAAGTCTCTAAGGTATGGTAAGAGAAGGACTGGTACTTACCTCTTTTTAATACTCTTTTTTACTGTCCAGCATGAAGATGGTAGACAAGGCTGATTCTGGGCAAAATAGTGAAGAACAGAAATGGGGTTGCTAATACATCCACTTCTTTTACTGTGACCTGTGCCCTGTTTATCTGTTTATTGCTTTTTTTTTTTTTTCTGTCATTTCATTCCTTGTTTACTCAGTTCCCCATTTATGTATCTTAGAAAGTCTTACGCATGCTCCCAGACTTTCCTTTACACTTTGGTAATTCCCAATGTGGAAGGGGAATGGATGAGGCTTGCCAGGGAAATGGCTGGGGAGATGGGTGTCATGGTGAGTTCTGGATGATGGACTTTGTTCAAGCAGGGAAATTACCCAAAGTGCTTTGTAGTACCACAAAGCAGAAGGTGAGTGCCTCAGCCTGGGGAGCACCTACTCTCTGGGGTTGAGTGAAACCTGAGAGAGAAGATGCAAGTGAGGACTAGAGAGGAAATAAATGAGAAATATGGAAAGACCGAGGCAACGGCTGGAGGAGTCAAGGAAGAGAGATATCAGGAAAGACTTCTTTGAAGAGACAGCATTTGATCTGCATCTCATGAGACTTATGGTGGGCAATGAACATAAGCCCTGCTAAATATTAAGCAGAGACCACTTAAGTTTAGATGATGGTTCTGTGGTACCAGACCAGCAGCTTCAGCATCACTTGGAAACTTGTTACAAATGCCAAGTCTTGGACCCCATCCCAGATATATGGAATTAGAAACTTTGGGGGAGGGGGGAGTCAGGTCTCGTACTCTGTGTTTTATAATTATATGTTAGATGCCCACCAAAAGTTGAGACCCAGTGCTGTAGAGCAGTTTCTCAACCTCAGCAAAATCGGTATTTTTGGGCAGGGTAATTCTTAATTATGGGGGGCTGTCCTCTACCCACTAGAGTAGATGCCAGAACCCCAGCCCCGCCCCCCCCCCCAGTTGTGAAAACCAAAATTGCCTCTCAGCATTGCCAAATGGTTGAGAACCACTGGTCTAAAAAAAAGAACAACAGATAGACAGTTATGGTGGGAGAAATCTCAGGATATGTTTGAAAAATAATGAGTACCCAGGCATGGTGTGCATTCTAAGTATAAGTAGGAGTATTGTAAAAAAGTTAGAATGGTAGGCTAGAGTGTGAGTTTGGAAGCCTTGAATGGTGGGTTAATTTGCTTAGACTTAATTCAGAAGGCAATGGAGAATCACTGAAGGTTTTAGGTAGGGAGTGACATAACTGAATCTCAGTTTTGAAATGTTTTAGATTAGAGCACTGACTTTCAAACTATTGTGAGAAATATATTGATATAATGGCCCAGGACATACACACTTACACATCTTTAGCCAAACTTTTACAAAAAACCATTTTGTTTCTTTCAGTGTCGTCTGATCTCTTCCTATCCTATCCTGTCCTGTCCTGTCCTGTCCCATCCCGTCCCATCCCATCCCATCCCTTTCCAACCCATCCTATCCCATCCCACCCCTTTCCATCTCATCCCATTCTTTTTTAATGTTGGTCATAACACACTACATGATTTCACAGCTCACTAATAGGAACAACCCACAGCTCAAAAAACATTGGATTGGAAATTAGAGACATTGGTAACAAGGGAGCAGAGAGATTGGGAGAGGGATATTGCAATGGCCCAGGGAAAGGAAAAGATTGGAACTCTATTACTAGAGTGGGAATGGGACAGTGAGAAGTGTTGGGACGAACTATAAGGAAGAGGGAGAAGTCAGAAACATATCTCAATGCCCTTATCAATATTTGTAATATTTTTAGTGCCACTAATATATATAGATAGCTAAACAGTTAATTGAGTTGGGAAAATTGTTTTTTATTTTATTTATTTACTTATTTTGGGCAGGGAAGAGATGCTATGTCTGGTTATAGGTCTGTTGAGTTTGAATTGCTTAGCATGTCCAGTAAAGAGGAGGAAAGGTGGACCATAGCATGGTTGAAGGGCTGGGGTTGGTGTTGTGGATTTATGAGTCATGCCCATGAAAGTCATGGTGGATGAGGTCACCAAAGGGGGGATAATGTGGCTTCTGAGACTAATAGCTGCTCCCTGTATATTGTCATCTATCTGAGCAATAATATTCATTTGTAGTGCAATAAAGACCCACTCAGCAGATGGTATCAAGTCATAAATAAGTCAAAGCAAACCCAAGATGCAATCCTTGCCCTCTGAGAGGTTAGAAATCATTTAGTCATTTAGCCCCCTTGTTTGAACTGAATGGAATGTTCATATTATTGAGCGACCAACTATCAGCTATTCAATGTTTTAAGTGCTGAGAATAAAGCAGTAAACAAAATAAATATCCCTGCCAGCATGGAGCTTATTCTCTAGCAGAAGGATACATATATATATTGCTTGTTTTTTATTTGCTTTATATATATATATGCACATATATATATTGCTTGTTTTTTATTTGCTTTATATATATATATATATACACACACATATATATATATTGCTTGTTTTTTATTTGCTTTATATATATATTATGTCAAATAGTGATCAATGCCATGGAGAAAAAATGAAGCAGTGAAGGAGAGGTGGTGCCAGATGGGGGAAGTGATACTTTAAATCAGGGAAGTCGTCTCTGAAAAACTGGCTTTTCAGCTCCCTGGGAGTCCCTGGTTTCCTGTGATGACTGACATAAGCAAGGATAAGAGCATAATAAAACTAGTTCTAATGGTCTCAGGCAGAGTGATGGCAAGGCTTTGAGGGGTGAAGGTGGGGGGCAGCAGATGGGGCTCTTGCTAGAAGCATTCTCTGGAGTCCTCTTTTCACTCCTGTTTTTGGAGGTGTGGAGGCCAGGAGAAGAGGCCTTCCTTCAATTCGTGCCTTCTTCATCTTACTACAGCTCCACTTATTGATATCTTCCTTTTCCAGAGCTCTTTCCCATGTTTGTTTTCATTTGGAAGTCACAAAACCTTATGAGCTGGGGAGCTCAGAACTTATGCTCATGGTAGGTGATAGGCACCAGTCTTGTGTTCTAGGCATGTCTGCTATAAACGAATTATGGGACCCTAGATCAGTGGGATGTTAAGAGTTGTTACACGAAATTAGGATCTTGTGGTCAAATATGTTTGGGAAAAGCTGGACTAAACAAATTTAACAGGATCCTTAACTGTAGGTCTTACCAAAATATTTAGTGTGCTGTTGGGCATCGAGAATCTCCAAGAAAGAAAGAGTGTGCAAGGTTTTCCAAACTGATTTGGCCACAGAAACCCTTTGGTATGGAAAATCTCTCAGGGGACATTGTTCCAAGGCATACACTTTGGGAAACAGTCAACTGCCTGTACTGTCCAAAGCTGGGCAAATCATTTAGCCCTTCCAATTCTTATTCTCCACATCTACAATGTGAGACCATTGGCCTGACCAAAGAACGTTCACAGTACCACAAAGTTCTGTGTTACCTTGACATATTAGAATAATAGACCAAACTGGTACACAGGAAACTTAATGAGGATGAATGTATGCTTCTGCTTTTAGTTTCAGAAATTGACTTTTAAAGTATAAGATGTGAGAGAGGAGGCTTGACAGCGGTTTATGTAAAAAAAAAAAAGACCTGAAGGTTTTGATTGACCACAAGCCCACGACGAGCCATCGGGGGATGTGGCTGCTCTAACACTCAACCCAATGAGGCTTTATTAACAGAAACGATTCTATTCTGTGGGAGGGGTAGGGCTTCTGGTAAGTGCCATCTGGAGTATTAAGAGCTGACTTTTTTGGTGCTTATTAAATGCTTGCCGCTGTGTAATGCATGTTATGTGTGTCATCTGATCTAGTCCCACAACTAGAGGAGGTGCCATTATTAGAATATTTCCATTCTCCAGATGAGGCCACTGAGGCTCAGAGACCACACCAAAGTAAAGTGTGGGGCCTGGCCTTGAAGGCAGGTGGACTATGCCCAGAGCCTAGGCTACTCTGGCTTCTGCCAGGGTGGTAAGAGCTCTGGAAACCACACAATGTGGGGATTTGAGGGAGTGGGTGATGCTGTTTAAAGGGATGAAAGGGCTAGAGAGAGCACTACCTTCCAACATATAAAGGCTCTTCTTTTGAAGAGGCATCAACTGTTGCTAGGCCACATTATTGGGTGGAATTAAGAATGGCCAGTAGAAGTCACAGGAAGAAAGATTTCAATTCAATATAAGAAAAGGCTTTATTTGATTAGAATAAGTCAAAATGGATTGGGAAACCTCATTCAATAGACACACCACCTTTCTCTCCTCCCCTCCCCTCCCCTCCCTTCCCCTCTCCTCTCCTTTCCCCTACTCCCCCCCATCCCCGCCCCCAATCCCAGTGTATTCTAATCTTGGGTTCCAGTTTCTGGCTATAGGCTTCACCGCACAAATTGAACTAATAATTAATTAATCTAATAATTCAATCAATCTTTTTGTCTATAGTGCTCGAAAAACTTAGGGATGCACAAAATAATGTGCCACAGTCCTGCTTTCAAAGAACTTACTCAAGTCAGGGAAACAGGCATGTAAACAAATTACAGGTGATCCTGGGTCTACAATGGATCTATAATGTGAGTTCTGCTTTCACGGTCATTTTTACCCTAAATGTCATTCCCTCAGCAATGATCAAAACTTGTGATAATGTCTGCAAAAGACACAGCTGTTTGGCAGTTGATGACAATACCAATGACTGAGTATGAAGCAACTGCAGGATACTCTTGTTGAAATGGAAATGGGGGAGGAGGATGGGAAGGGGGAAGGGGAAGGAGGCGGGGGTGAGGAGAAACAGAAGCATAAGCATTAAAAGAAGACTAAGAGTGGAGCCATGCCACCAAGAAGCATGGTCTCTGCCACTTACCTTCAAAGGCTTTCAACGGCATTAATGCACATTGAACGGGAAGGTTTTCAAGACTGCTGACCCCAGTTATGCATACCATGATGGTTATGGCAGCAAAGGACACCTATGGTTACTCCAGGGACCGTGATCAGGGAAAGAAAGTGTGTTCCATCCAATCTCATTGGATTCTTATTTTAAGAAGCCTCACACAGTCTAACCTGTGATGAAACAGTTCCCCAAAAGAACTTTTAGAATGTAGGATTCCTGTTTAGTGTTTTATTTTTATATAATAAGTGCTGTCAAAGACATTTTTCAATACACTTATTTTATATTGTTTGGAACTTTTATAGATTTAAGGGCTTACTTAGAATAGGCTTTACTCTCTATGTCAAAGGACCAAGTGGGTCAAAACGTAGAGAGCATCAAATATATTTTGACTCCTGTAACTGAAATGTGTGTAGGATACCATAGGGGCACCAGGGAAGGGGTGATCTACAGTTCCCAGAGTGGGGAGGAGGTCAAGGAAGAGGTCAGGGAGGAGGTCAAAGAGGAAGTGATCCTTGACGAAGCAGGAGGAATTTTTCAGGCAGACAAGAGAGAGAAGGATGACATTAGCAAATGGGGCAGTGGGCTCAGCCTCACAAAGACCTGCAATAGTGTGGCTGTGAGAAGGCCTTCTACCTCTCAAAATATTCTATGGCTAGATCATTCTTTACCAAAACTATGGGGTATCTATTACCTATGGCATGCAGAATAATTTAGGTGGGTGGTACAAACTCATGGCATCAAATAAGACTGAATCCCGCAATGAAAATGTTCTTCCTTTTTAAACACTCTCTTAACCCTTCTGATTATGTCAAGGAGAAAGTTATAGATTTATCCTGGTATACTCATTAAAATGCTTTTTAACAAAGAGAGAAGAGGCCTCAAGTTTATCTCTCTATGTCTTAGTTTTCTCATCTGTAAAGTGGGAGTTGGCAATAGGCATTAATTCAAAGAGTTGTGGTAAGTAAATGAAATATATGTACAGCACTCCAGACAGTTCCCGGCATATACTAAGGCCTCAATAAATGTTACTATTATCTTTGTATTTCTTGCTATTGCCTTCCTAGGCAGGCAACATTAATCTGGCTAGAATTTAATAACATTGTTTAGTTTTTATTGAATTCATTTTTTATAGTTAGCAGTTACCTTTTACATAGTGTAACTGTCTCTGGTTTCTTTTAACAATTAGCTCTATGGAAGAAAAGGATAATAACTGTAATGCATGGAAAAAGCACAAATCATAAAGGCAGAATGTGAATGAACAAAGTTTGGGAACTACAGAGTCGATGATCTCTAAGGGTCTTTGCAGTTCTAAAAGTCAAAGCTTGTACTGATGAAGGAGAGAGGCCCGGAGAGGATGGAAGCTTTACCCAAGGTCACCAGGCTCATTAGTGGCAGAACTAGGAGCAGATCCAAGGCCTCCAGATGCTCAGATTTGTGTTCTTCCCTCTGGGTCTTGCTCATGACCCAAAGCCCTGGGGCTCTGCTCGGCTGAGGTGAGAGCCCGTCTTGGCCTTGCCCTGGCAAGCATCCCTACAGAAAGTTCTGGGTTGCATCCCTACAGAAAGTTCTGCTCACTCTTTCTGCCTATAGTAACCCCTGAACCATGTCCCAAAACCAGCAGTTGCCTGCTGTAATATCACTGTGTTCTTACTGAGCGCTGACACTGTGTTCAACACTGGGAATTTGGGTGGGCCCAGAGTGCCTTTAGTATTACTGCTATAATTCAAAACATCCAGATTATTATTTTCTCCACGAGACCAAGCCAGGAGAGTGCTGTTAAGTGGAGAGAAAAGTGTTTGTTACGCTAGGCGTTCCAACAAAATGTCCTCCTTTGCCATTAAATCATAGCATTTCTAAATGAAATGATGTTTTGCAAGCTTTGGCGGTGCCTGAAATTTGGACATTGTGCAGGATTTCTCTCTCTCTCCCATCTCATGCTTTTCCTTCATGTGATCCAGAGAACTACTATTTGCTGGCTTTACTTTTCTCATTTGTTAGTCTTTCCCTATGACTTGAATTGTCCACTTTTCCCAAAGGCCTCAGATAACTTGATTTTCTGCCCATAACATATCATTTCAGTGAATAATGAGGGTGATAAATAGAGGCTTGAGAGCACGGTAACTTGCCCAAATGGGTTCTTTCTCAGAATCCTCCTTTCTCTAGGATCAGTTGTGAAAGATTTTATGGAAAGAGATGTGATTGTTACCATGGCACCCCCAAACAGAAAATTAATGATGGCATATTGACATGACGATTAAATCTACAACGTCTGAAGTAGATTCATAAAATCTGAAAAATCACATCAATCATATCCAACTCTCTATTAGACTAGCACAGTCTTGTGTTCTCTGTGTGAAAAATGCCGTGCACCTACCCATTTTTCCATCCATCTGAGTCCGCCAGGTCACCAGCTCTCCTCTCATTTCTTGCTGTTCCCTCACAGGGCACGAAGCGTTCAGGAGGGAGGCTTCTGCAGCCTCAGCAACACTGTTGGAGCTCAAAGGCTAGGATTAGCAGCCAAGGAAATCCATTGACAGGCCTGGGGTGTGTCTGGGTTGACATCTGCTCTGCTCTCCTACAAGACCCTGGGGATGAGGAATAGGAAGGAGGCTGTGAATCGGGAAAACTCTCCCCCCAGCTTGGCTTGCATTAGGGAAACTCCCCCAAGGCGGGCCTCGGGAGAGCACACTGTTGGCTTGGTTGTAACTTTCTCTAGACCCCCTCTTTCTCCCTTTCTTACCAGCTTTTTTCTCCTAAACATTTATTTAGCCTATAAACTAGCTCTGGAATCTTTGGACCAATAACAGCGCACAGAAATGATAAATGAGAGAAACTTTCTGTTTCCTGGCTTGGCCTGGTAATGGGAGAGTCTCATTAATGGAGTCTCTTGGTATTCATCCATCCATTCGTTCATTCATTCAACAAATATGTATTAAGCATAGCACCAACCACCATTTTAGGAATGCTCTTTGGACAAAACAGACAAAATTCCCAGCCCTCATGGAGCTTACATTCTAAAGGTCGGGGCTGGCTTCATAATTTGTGGGCCCAATGATAAATGAAAATGCAGAGCTCTATGTTAAAAATTATTAAGAATTTCAAGATAGCAACAGCAGAGTATTAAGCCAAGCATGCCCTTCTAAGTTGTAAGTGTGGGACCCTGTTGACTGCACAGGTTACATACTCAGGAAACCCAGCCTGTTAGGGGCAAATGGACAGTTAACGTGTGCATCTCCAAGAAATGGGCAAGACAAAGAATGGAGGGCAATAAAGTCTACTTCCTACAGGACTGAAAATAGTTGAATTGTTCTTCGACAATTCAGGGACCAAGACAGAATATTGGGGGGGGGGAGGGTTGGGGAGCAGGTTTTGGATGATCATTAGCTATTGCTTGTCATTGCACAAATAAAATGTTGGCTTGGTGAGCTGTGAGTGGCAGAATAAAGGCTTATGGAGATTCCAGTGTACTTGGAGAATCTAAAAGGAATCATAAGCCCATAAAAATGATACTTTTTGAGATTAAAATGAACAGAGTTGTATCTCAGGATTGTTTCCCACAACCTCTTGAAAATTTTCTAAATACCAAGACAAATAAAGCTAAGCATGCCAAGTGAATACAGAAATTATTGCAGCTGCAGATATCAATTACTCTGGCAGTGTAGGCTAATCTGTTTAAAAAGGGACCCCAAAAGAGCACCAATGCAATAATGGGCATTGGGGCTAATTTCTCAGATGCTCCATGTAGATTCTAAATGTGATTTTGAATGCATTGATTGCGAATATCTGTGAATGACTGTTCCACAGTTTCCTGCATTTCAGCCCCAAAGCTTGTGCCAGCCCCTTCCTTTACCGCTGTTCAAATGTTTCTCTTCCGTCCAAAAGTAATGAAAAGAGAGCTGGGACTTTGACAGTCAGATTCCATTAACTTCATTGCTGGGAAAAAATACTAAGAACATGAATCCCAGTTCCAAGCCCAGCTGACAAAAAGGGAAACACAAGTGAATGTGGTAATGTGCACATGCTTGAGTTTTATGAAAATACCAGAAGTCATGGAAATGAAAACCAATTGAATAACAGTGCTGGGTAGGAAAAGCTTCATCCACAAGGTGACTTTCACAGCTGGGGCTGCTTGTGGGCTAAAATGTTTAACAAGTGATGGGGGTCATCTTCATTCACCAGTCTCATGTATAAAAAGGCTACTGAACTAGGAATCAGCATAATGGGGCTTGAGTCCCATCCCTAGGTCTAAACATAAATGGTGATTATCCATTACAGAGTGTTATTGTGATGTTCATATCAGCAACATATGTATGTGTAAGTTCTCATAAAATGCATTGTGCTTTACAAATGTAGGGTTTATTATTATTGTTATTGCTGCTATTATATTATTATCATTATTAATTATTGTATTTTCCAAGGTGAGTGCTTTGGGCGGCAAATGCAAAGATAGGATAAAAGAGACATGGCAGGTCAAGCGCTGTCATTATTCATTTTTTGAGGGGAGTGAAAAAGTACAAGATTTTGCCTGGCAGTGATGGTTGAGGGCAGCAGAATTCTGTCACAGAAAATTTGAAGGCCCTCCCCTTTTTCATCTCCCTCCATGAACTTCTACCTGTAGTAATAAAAAACCCTGTGTTCATGCCTGTGTTACTTCATTTTGGGAGCTTGACTTTTATATGAGTCTTTGTCCCTGTGTGGGGCTGCTTAGGATTATTTCTGCCTCATCTTACCGAGGAAGAAAGGGAAGTGTGTGACATTAAATGATTTGCCCAGGTCAGCAAGAAAGTCTGTGATGGAACCTACAAAAGAAAAAGTCATTGTTCTTCATTCTCCACCAGGCCACTAGAGAAAAGCCCTGCAAAGTGCCCACGGTTTTCTGGTGGTCAGTCCCACTTCCTTGCGGTGACCAGAAGTCACCCTTCTCTGGTATGATGTCTGACCCCATCCGCATCCCCACTAGACTGGGTTCTTTTTGTTTTTGTAGCGCTTGTTATCAGCACAGAGGGGGTTAGAAGCTGTCTTCTATCTCCATTCAGAACTCATAAGGTTAGGAGGTGGGGGGCATCACGAGAAGGCTAACACACTGGCAGTGTAAGCACAAACTGCAGGACAGGACTGGAGGAAACTAGAAAGACCTTTTTGGGGAGTCAGAATCATCTGATTCAGAATCTCACAGCAGCCACTTACCAACTGTGTGACTTTGAGCAAGTTATATAACCTTTCGGAACCTTGGTTCCTTCACTTTTAAATTGGAGCTTTAAGAATCGACTTCAAGGGGATTACTGTGAGTATTCCATGGGCATTTACATGCATGTGTAAAACTGAGTATACATGGAGAATGAGATGGGAGAAAGGAGAGAGAGAAAGGACGATTAGAACATGCTAGCAGTGCAATAAACATAATTTCCCTCTTTCTTTCTTCTGACTGGCCTCTATCAATCCTGACATTCTAGACTTTAAGACACTCTCAGGTGTCATAAAGTATTGGTGTTATCTGATTTAAGCACTACATTGTATTAGCAGAAAATTGCCTGCTTGTTTGTTTATTTATTAGTTCTTGGGGGGGGGGGCAGTTATTTTAGTACTTCTTTAAAAAGGATAAACCCTGAAACAGGTTAAGCCTCAGGCATTGTGCTCCCATAGCACCCTGTGCTCTTGCATCATAATCCTCACAATGCTGGTTCTTAATACCTGTTTAAATTTCTGTCTCCCCTGCCAGGCTCCAAGTTCCCTGAGGGCAGGGATAGGGTATGCCCTATTCATCAGAGTTCCCTCTCACCCACACCTAGGCTATTGCCTGCACATACTAGCAAAATAATAAATACTGCTGATAAATGATTGTAGGGGGGCTAAAGAGTAAAGTTCATGGATGCTAGGGTTTAAAGTGGGTTATTAAGAAGCTAAGTACACGTGAGGTCCATTTCCATCTTTTTGATATTGGCATGCTTAAAATAATCTGGCTCTTCAACATAAATTCCCAGGAAAAGGAAGAATCTTGGTGTGGCAGGACCATTCATTCATTCATTCATTCATTCATCAAAATTACATTTAGCATCAACTACATGCCAGGGACTGTTCTAGGTGCTGTGTGTAAGTACAGATGTGACCGAAAGAGTTTTAAATCCTTGTCCTCTAGGAGATTACATGCTAGTGGGAGAAAATAGACAACAAACAGATAAATATACAATGTGTCAGCTGGTACTAACTGCTGTGAAGGAAAATGAAGCTGGGTAAGAGGGCAAGAAAGTGAGAGGGTGCTATCAAAGAAGGCCTTGGATAAAGGGACGTTTGGACAGAGCCTTGCAGAAGTGAGGAACTGAGCCCGTGGATATCAGAGGAAGTACCTTTCAGGTAGAGGATCAGCCAAAGTGGACGGCCCCTGATTGGCTTCTATTCTGACAGAGCTGGGAAGCCACAGGTATGAGAAGCCCTCAGAGCCGGTGTGGTGATGGCAAAGAAAATATGATTATTCTCAGTGCTTGCTTAGGGCAACCCTGGCTTCTGTTTCAAGCTGACACAGATGAACATTCTAGGGTTTAGGCTAGAGAAACAGTTGTGGTTTTGTTTTATATCTTGGTCAGTATTCCTGTGAAGTTTTAACGATGGAAAATGCAAACCTTCAGGAATGATTCCCGTACTACCTGAAGGCCAAACACCTCTTTTCGTTTTGGGGTTGCCGCAGGGCCTGACCATGACTCCTGGGCTCTGGGTGAATGCTGGCCCCAAAAAACAGTTCTTGGGAGCCAGCGGAAGTAGGTTCCAGGCCCCCTGTCCCCTCACTGATGAGTAACAAGACGGGAAGAAGAGCCTTCCACTCATCCACAGAACATAAACAGCAGCAGTGAGACAGTTAATCTTCCATCTAAAGAAATTTTCAGGCAGCTTAGAGAAAAGACATATTTCCAATTTCTCCTGAGAGGAGAAACTGATGGCAAAGTCGCGCCTTCCAGTCAGTCCCCAGTTCACAGGGAAGAGCCTGAAAAATCACACGCAAAGAGATGTGAAATAGATAAACGGAGCCGAGAGCTCCTCTGAGAAACTCTGAGGCACAGTGGCAGCTGGAAAACCTTGTTTTCCTCAGGTTTTCAAACTTCCCAGACGAACTTCACTCTTGGTCTCCGTCTGGTGTGAAATGATTAATTCCTTCGAATGAAACGGAGTCGTAGAGATCCAGGACTTCTTTTCTCCATTTTGAAACTAGCCAGAAATAGGTTTTGCACCTCCCTTCTAGTTGGTTTATTTATCTGACCCTCTCAACCATAAATATTTATGCTGGCAATTGAAAATGGCCTAGTGATGCTCAGTTTACCTGGGGCAAGCTCACCTTCATTCACAGAGCTTGTCTCTTACATGCTATTTCGTTGGCCTCGGGAGACCCGGCGGGAGACCCGCCTGGTTGAAAGAGCTCATAGCCCTGAGTATCTGCTCCTTCCTAGTACCAGAGGTGACGCGGTGCTTCCTGCCAGTGGAGGGCACGCCTGGACCAGGGGGCTCTCAGGAGGCCACACGAGTTCAATGGCTGCTCCCTTTTGGAATTATCTCACTGCTTCTAGAGAATTGTTCATTGATCCAGGAATATTTTTATTATGTATGATATAAGTTGGGTGTAAAGGTTATAGAAATGAAGAAGAAATGGTCCTCAGTCTTAAGGAGATCACTGTTTGGTGGGGGAGTATGTGAAAGTAGAAGACCAATGTGAAAATGATGTTGATGTTGGACTACCTAGAAATTTGTTCTCCCTCCCTCATTCCCTTCCTCCCCCTTCTTCACCGCATATTATTGAGCACTTAACCCGTAGCAATTACCAGTTAACAAACAGCACTTTAGACCAGATTGCTACCCTCAACACATTGACTTTTTAGTATTTTTCAGCCTTTTAGTGAGAAATGGTCTATTTTAGAGGACAGTGGCTCCCAAATAGCTGGCCCTTCATTTTCCCCCCCCCCCACCCTTGCTCCTCTAGCCACTGTCACTAGAAACATCTCTGCACCCTGTAAGCAATTCCTGAGGGCTAGAACCAAATTTTTCCAATTCACTTCAACTTCCTATTCACCTAGCAGTGTCTGGCACAGAGAAACAGCTCAATAATACTGAATGAGTGAGTGAATGAATGCATAAAATATTCAAATTACCACAAAGTGGCTGGGAGATTTGACAATCCACCGGAAAATTGGATCCGCATAGGTGGCCAAATCAGATAGCTTAAGCCACAGTGGTAAAATTTATTTTGGGTTCTGAGTTGTGTGCCACAGACATAATTTACTAAAAGAAAAAAAAAGTGGCTTTCCTGCCCAAGAGGTTTTTAGACTCATCTAGGAATGACACTCACTCAAAGTATTTTGGCAGCTCTTTTGGCAGCCTCTTCCACTGCTTGAAAGCTGGGTTTTATTTGCAAAAAATATTTTATAAACTCTTACCTGGAGAGTCCAAGTTAGGCCCAGAGGGAACCCAAGGGTAACTTGGGTGCAGCCTGCTGTGCTGTGGCTACAACTCCGGGCCTTTGGATTCTGGTTTGCTCTGTGTCATGTGCTTGGTATGATAGAACTCTGAATTTGAAATGAGGGAGTCCAAGGGCACGTTGTGATCCCAGCTGTGGGATCTTGAGCCCTATTAGTGTCCTGGGGCTGCTGTAAAAGATTACCACAAATATAGTGGCTGAAAGCAGCCCAGATTTACTCTCTTAAGTTCTGGAGGTCAGAAGCCTAAAATGATTGTTAGGAGGCTAAAGTCAAGGTGTCAGCAGGGCTCCGGGGCAGAATCTGCTCCTTGCTTCTGCCACGTCTAGAGGCTGCCACCATGCCAGTCTCTGCTTCTGGGTCATATCACTTATCCTCTACGGTAGACAAAAATCCCTCTGCCTTCCTTTTACAAGGACTCTTGTGATCCATCAGACCTACATCAGACCCACCTGGATAAACCAGGATAATGTCCCCATCTCAAGATTCTTAACTTAACCATGTCTGCAAAATCCTTTTTGTAATATAAGATAATATCCACAGGGTCCAGGGATTAGGGCATGTATATCTTCGGTGGCCATTATTTAGCCTACCACAAGCCCTTGTTGAAGTCTTGCTGAAACTGTCCTTACACATATGTAAAATGGAATAAAAATTAATAACCCTCTATACTTCATCCTACACTGCTTTTGTACTGTAAAGACTATTAAAATGCCATTAGTTGCTGTTGTCACTACTACTCTGTTAAAGGTAGTTGGACTCCACTATGTTTGCCAGTCAAAGAAAGTTCATGGCCCTCATATAGGGCTGTTTTTTTTTTTTTTTGTGAGCACCCAGTCCCCAATAAACAGTGACCCAGAAAAATGAATTTGATAGTTATACTTTTAACATAAAACTTACATTCAGTACAGTGCACAGATCTTTAGTACAGCTCAATGAATATTTGCCATTGAGTAACAGATCCAGATCAAGAGACAAAACATTGCCAGCACGTTAATAGGTTTCCTCTTGCCTCCTTCCAGTCCATTCCTTCAAAGGCAATCACTACCCTGTCTGGATGCTTTCCTCAACATTGTGCTTTTGAGTATTTTTGTTTGTTTGTTTGTTTTTGCATATAACGGATGTTCATTATTTTTCCAGTGCTGTGTAGTATTTCGTTGTATGAATTTCTTTAACCATTCTACTGCAGATGGACATCGGGTTGTTTAACAATTTGGGGCTACTACAAACAAAGCTAGCTGTTATGTGCATCCTTGTACATGTTGTTCAGTAGACATGAGCCGTCATTTTCAACAACCAAGAAAGCCCATCAGAAAGGAATAAAACGTGGGAATTCAAAGCCAATCTTTCCTTACATACAGTGTTAAAAATTACCATGTTCCACCCAAGATATCAAGTTTAGTAAACATAAAACAAGAAGAAATATTCTCATTAAAACTAAGGAGGTAAGCTTCAAAGCCAGTGGAAGAATATCTGAGAAATGCACAGAAAATTTCACGGCCATAATTTTATCTCCAGGAAAAGAACTTTGGTCCTTCTAGGCACTGCAAGCCCTGATCATGTGAACTAGCTGACCTGCATCCTTTAGGATATAAAGCACTGACAGAAATGGAAATATATTCTGGTATGCCTCTCTCTAAAAGGTGGGTAGGTAGGTAGGTGGTAGAAGACATATAGGTTAAAGGCAACTAAGGAGGACTGAGGTAGGTAGAAGAGAAAGGAAGAGTTACTGGCTGCTAAAGGCTATGGAAATATTGAAACAATTCATGTCAGTTTATTTTATGATCATTCCTCAGAGTTTCCATTTCACATTGGATTTTTCTGGGGCAGATTAAGAAAGGGAATCAATTAATGTGACTCTCATGTTACTCCAAACAGTTGGAGGTCTTAATTGGGCCAGGAGTGAGCAGGTGGTCTTTCCCCAGTCAGCTATCCTTTCACCTGTCAGTCAAAGGAGGAGAAGGCCTATATTGCTCATTAGTAACCATTTGTCACCTCAAATAGAGCTTTGAAAGGATTTCTTTGAACTTTGTTTAGGATTGATTTTCTGCATATGCTGAGTTCTTACTGACAAACTGTGGGCAACTGTACTCTGTAACAAATGCATTAAAAGAAATGGTGATCGAATTTTAATAGTCTCCAATAACAAAGCCTGGAAGGGTGGGATTCTTTCCCCATGCCCAACTCACTTTACAAACCCTTTACTTTCTAGCTTTGTGTTAGAGGGGATAATAAGAGCTTTCTTAAGGGATCTGTATTGAATTTTTTTTTAACTGCCAGTGGCTCCAGACTAAAATGGATTCATAATGATATTTAACTAAGAACGGACTTGGTACCTTGATCTTGCCTCTTCTTTTGCAGGGACCATTCAGGGGATGGAGGTGACAGGGCTTTGCATCATGAAAAACTGGTTTGGAGCACTGCCCCATGATCCTAGAAACTCTCTTCCATGGGCTTTCTTCCAATCTGACTCATCTTCAGAGTCAAGGGCTTGGCTGTTTTTCTCAACACTGTATTTCAAATGCACACTACTGTGTCTAGCTCACAGATGATGCCCCCTAAATATTTACTGAATTAATTACTCAATTCCAGAAATAACTATCACTTCTGTCTTGCAGTTTCAAGGTAAAGACATTGTCACTTGACATAGCCAAGGAGATTAGCTATAATTCATTAGCAAAAACCTTTTTTTTATTGTTGGGGCAGGGAGCAGTTTTTGTTTATGCTTTTATTTATCTATTTATATGTTTTACTGATTATAACAGAAAAACTTATTCATTGTGGAAAATTTACAAAACATACAGAGTTCGTATGAAGTTGTGATATTTCCTTCCCTTAGAGCAGGGGCATATTTAGAAAAGCATGGGTGTCCCGGTGAGAAATAACAGTCTTCACCCACTTTCTGTCAAATATTGAAAGATGCTGAAGATCTTACAATGAGAGATCTATTCTTGAAATCTCTTGTTCTGCTCATTTCTTCTCTAGTACCAGAAAACTTCCAAGGTCTTCTCACTCTCTCTCAGCCCCACAGAACCCCCTCATCCCACTGCTCAGCCTCCCAGTCTTCCTCTCTCTCCCCACCATGCAGCTCTGAGTACATTTTTTTTCTGTAGAGAATCTGTCTAAGCAGCTTCAGTCCTTTCTCAGAGAGCGGGGGAGGATAAAGGGACGGAATTCCCTTGCCACACACACACATTAATATTTATCATCCCATCTCTTGTATAAAGTATTAGAAAAAGAAAATTAAAATCACCTGTAATCTCACCACAGAGACATAACCATTTTACACTTTTGTGTGACTCTTAATTTACAATTTTGCATCCCACTTTTCTAACTTAGCATTTTGAGCATTTTCCTATGTCATTAAATCTTATTTAAAAACATAATTTACAGGGGCTGCCAAACAATCTTATGGAAGCCACATTGTTCGAAACAATTCTATTGTTGGGCATTTGGGGTTGATGCGGGTTTTGCTATTTCTCTTCAATTCCATGCCACAGGGAGGGTACTGGTTTTAAAAAGCAGAACTTGCCTGGGGAGAGGAGCCAACATCACCTTTAAATGGCAGTGAGAATGAAAAGGGGGCACTTTGGAAGGGACCTAGGTCTCAATGTTAACTCTACACATTTCCCTTCCTGGGGGTCAGGAACCGAAGCTCTGATCAGTGGAAGCCCGGTGTGGGGCTGCCAACCCGACTGGCCTTAGGAAGTTCCCAAATCTCCTTGGCTGTATCTTTCTTCAGGACCTGACAAGATGCAGTCATAGTGCAAACTGGGTAAGATGAGCTGAGCCAGATCTTCCCAGCTTTCCAATTTCTGAGCCTAAGTCTGGAGCAGCAAGGGCACTGACCTTGAGTAAAAAAAAATAACACGTTCTTGTTACTGGACCTGGAAAACCCGCAATTGCTAGAAACAGAGTATTAGGGGAGGGTATTTGCATTCTCAATTTTATTAGTTTGGTTCATTCTACCAGATTTTTATACTCTGTTCGTTCAGAACTGTGGAATGCCTATAAACTCCGAAAATTGCCTTGAATGTTGAGAACCGAGCCAACCTCTGGTTATTAAAGAGATAAAAAATTTACAAAAGAGGAGGTAGTCAGAAGACAAGTTTCATTTCAGTGCTTGATGTTCTTCTTATGCGCAGCTCCAGGACCGTTTGTGCCTTAGCTCTTTGTCTAAGGTTAACAAACAAATTGTCTTGGGGACATCTGACATGCGCCACTTAGATCCCACCTCTGAGTAATCACTGTTGGCTGCTGCAGGCTTTCAGTGGGCGGGGTCCACTGTGAGTCAGTGCAGACCCCATATGGAAAGCGGTGCTGGTCCACGAGCGGCCCTCAGGGTTGGTTCTTGGCCAGGATTATGTTTTCAGATCACCAATGAACACACCACTTTTTGGTGTGTTTTCTTTTACTCTGGCTGACAGTGTGCAATTTGGTTTTGGAAAGAAGGTAGTGAATCATCTCCTTGGTTTGCTTCCAATGGTGACCATTCTGGCACTAAACAAAGGGAAGTAAGAAATGGATAAGAAAAATGCAACTAAAGCTGTGACAGTGACACTAAAAAGTGATCGGGTTGGGCTGTTTGTGGACAGGTGTGAATGGGATACTGCTGTCTAATGGCTGTCTCTTTGTGGATGTGTCATAATTCTTTGACACTAAACATGGTCAAACCAGAGGTTGTGTTAATTGGGAATGACAGCCTGTATTCTGATTCTGTTCAAGCTTTGTTGAGGTTGACAAAAGTTGACCAAGAAAAGGACCTTGTGCTAAGAATCGGGCATTGTTTTTGACACGAACCTATCCTTTAACTAACATTAGCTCTTTCATGATGTCGTGCTGGTATCAGTTTTTAATGCACAAACAATTCATAAATATCTGACCTTTTAGCTGCTCAGGAGGCCTTCATGCTCTTGTCATCTGCACAGATCCTTGTTTTGCATATTTTCCTGATATCTTATTTCTACCTCTGTGTTTTATTGTTTTTCTCTTATTTTTCTTTTGAGCAATCAGAAACACCAGAAGCAAGCTTCCTGTTGGAATTACAGATTATGCATTGTTTAAGGATCCACTCTTTTGGTCAGCTCCCTCAAGGGGTGAAAAGTCCAACCTTCCCATCTCTGTGTTAATACTTACATTGTTTTCTCTTTGGTGTTACGGCAACTTTGGGGCCCAGTAGAAACCATCTCACCCAATGAAGACCAATACAAAAAACATCTTAAGGCTATTTCTTCAACTCTTAATGATTTAGTCAATAATGGTGCTATGGCAGACAATATTGGAAGCAACCATTTGGGTTACCTTATTTTATATCTGTACCTAGGGAAACAGGATTGCTCTGTTTTGAAATTCTTGCCATTATCTGGAAATTCCTCCCTTTGGTTTTGCAGTGTGATGCCAATGTTGGAATTAAGTCCCAAGAGACCTGATTCAGTTAGATATCACCAAAAATGTTAGCATGGAATTCCAAGCTTAGATCGCCCCCCCCCCCACTGTACTTTGAGAATAATATTTGAACAGGCATTGACAAAATGATAAGTTAAGATGTATTAAAATGGAGTATCTGGAGTTTTGATGAGAGAATAAATTAAAGAGGTGGAGTCATAGGTCGCTCACAAGACAACTTTGAAAGAGAGAGAGGAAACTGAGGCAAAAGTAATGGCTTATGGTACTGACTTTCCTGAGAATATTTCTATTTCATAAGCCAGAAAGTCTTTAGAAACCAAAGGATTGAGTCTCTAACAGTAGAATATCAGACCAAATGACAGATGGTGAAGATAATTTGGGGGGCAGGAGTCCTAGCACAGAGCCCTTAAGTTACTGAAAAGCTGTCCTTGTTAAGAAGCCTCTTTAAGCTAAGTTTTCATTGTCAATGCCCTTGGGCTCTAAATCTTTGAAATAACACAATTTCTCAGAAAGAATAATTAGCACCTTGCTGTAGCACTGCCCTTGGGGCCTGTGCTTTGGGACCACTTTATAACTGAGGCTGTCTTGTCACAAAATGTTTCAGGTGATTCAGAAGCAAAACATCCTTCTGGCTGATGGTTTTAATCTGGTGAAATCCGAGTGAGGAACAAGGGCAGCTCTGAGAATGCAATCTGCACCAGGGTTAAGTTGGAAATGGCTTAGACAGAGACGGCACAGCTAGGCTCCAGACAGAATCACAGGGATGTGGAAGGAGACACTGGGAGGCCTCAGTACTGAGCTGCTAGCACCTGACATGCTTGATCCAATGTGTTGGGTAGAAACTTTGGGAGATGGCTTATCATGGTACCTGGAAACTCTGGCCATAGGAAATGAGCAAAATTCCAGCCAAGTAGGCAAACACGAGCCTTACTATATTCTAGAAGCTTCCATGATCTGGCCCTTGCCTGCCTGTCCACCTCATCTCTTACTACCCTACCCTCACGTACTATATTCCAGCCATAATACTTTTGGAACAGGCCAAGCTGGTTTCTGCCTCAGGACATTTGGACTGGCTATACCAGATGTCCCACCTTCCTGTGGCTGGCTCCTTTTCATCCTTCAGGTTTCATCTTCAGTACTAAGATGGTGCTGCCCTAATCACCGTACCTAAGTTACCCTAACTATGTCAGTCACACAAGTAATCTGGAATTATTATATAGATTTACCTGTTTATTTCTGTCTTGCCTCTGGAATGTAAACTCCTTGAGAACAGGAAGCTTACCTGTTCTGTTTGCCACTGCTTCCTGGTGCCTAGACCAGTGCCTGGGATATAGTAACTGGTGAGTATTTCTTGCATAGATAAATGGATAAGTGAACAAACAGGGGAACTAAGATGGAAAGTGAGAGGTAGGTGAAAAGATAGAAACCATTGGGGCATAAGGCCATTCCTTTTCACAAAGAATAAGGCAAGAGTCCAGCTATTGGGACCAAGTGAAACGTCAGGCTGAGCTTAGCAGTAAATGCTGACCTGAAAAAAGCCTAGAGTATAGCTGAGCCTGAAGTAGGGTTGAGTCAGTTTCAGAGACAAATGGCTTGTGCTAAAAAAGGTAGGGGGATATTGTAAACAGAATCTAAAACCAGAGTGGCAAATATCTGGCTAGCATTGGTCTGCCATGCTCTTCTTTCCACTCATGGCAGATATCACTAATATACCGCAGCTTCTTTACTGATCCTCCCAGATGTTGTTTCAGCAACCACCATCCACTAGCTGGTAAAATTCATAAGGGCAGGACTTTCGTCTGCTTTCCTCACTGTTTTATCCCCTGCATCTGCAACAGTGCCTTTTTCTTGGAAGTACACAATAAATATTTGAGGAATGATGCAATCAGATTTGATATATGAGATATATCTTATTTGCCATCCCTGACCTAAAGCAAAAAGATAAGGGGTTAAAATAAGGTTGCAGGGAATTGTTATCACAGAGTAACAACATTTCCTAAGAAGTGTTGACCTTCCTAGAACTGACAACTGCTTCACCATCACCTTAAAGTACAAAGTCCAAGCCTCTTCCTGCAATTTGCTCTCCATTTGGAGGAACTCTGATAAAGTCCAAGATGCGTTCTCCTTGACCAAATTATTCTACTTAGCAAAAAATGCTGTAGAATTGTCATATGCTGAGTGCATCAATCAACATTTATTTACTACCTACTGGATACCTATACTATCTTCCATGGCGAGAATCTAAATTTGAATTTCTGCTTCCAAAGCTTACTGTGCCAGAAGTGTGGTTTCTCCAGGAGTCATTTTTCTGTATTAACATACTGTTTATTCATCAAAGGGGTTATGAGCTGGGATTGCCCATAGGTTTCACATAAAAGAATATGATCTCATCCTTGCAATGGAAAAACTTTTATTACGGATGTGGAGGCAGTGGCCACTGGAGGTTCTGAGGGGAGGGAGAGAGAAAAATGTGTATAATTTGGGGGCATTTTTGGGGACTTGGGAATTATCCTGAATGACATTTCAATGACAGACACAGGCCATTGTATATCATGTAATAACTTGCAAAAATGTGCAGGAGAAGTGTAAACTACAATGTAAACTATAATCATCACTTAGTGGCAATGCTCCAAGATGTGTTCATCAATTTTGACAAAGATACAACACTAATGAAGGATGTTGCTGATGTGGGAAAGTGTGGGAGGGGTAAGGAGTGGGGCATATGGGAATCCCCTATATTTTTTGTGTAACATTTATGTAATCTAA
>JAQZBX010011425.1:0-34165 GCA_029593785.1 Cabassous unicinctus
TCAAAGTCTTTCTCTGGTGAGTTTAAAAAGTCGATACATTCTTAACTCTCCATGGTGGGCTCATATTTTCTGGCTCAGAGGCAGCTTGATGGGTTTAGATGTCTCCTTAATATCTTTCTACTAGCTCTCTGATTGTATAATTAAAAAAAAAACAACACTCAGAGGGCAAAAATAGGGCTATATCTACAATATATTACCTTCTTCACTGGTATTCAACTTTAGTTTTGTGCCATTTATAGTTTTGGGGAATAAGGCAAATGCCTTAAATGCAGAAGAGTATTCCAGGGACCTACTGATCTGTCAGTCACACTTACTGTTGAAAAGGTGCCCCAGATAATGCTACAGTCCATTGTACACCTGTGGTTTTTCTAGGAAAAACAGCAAATCACAAAGAAGACAGCTACATATTTGGGAGATATGTAGGATTTCTAACTCAACATGTTACTGATATGGAAAAGGTAGTGGCTCTGCTTATTCTGTCAGTGCTAGATCATGGTGAAGAAGTCTATGAGTATCTTTTGTTACAATCAGTAGAAAGGCAGTTCTGGTTTAAAATGATAGACTAAAATACTATCTTGTTTTGCTAGCAAAAGTTGTTCTCATTCTTTCATTCTTTTTACAAAGCGACTTTATAGTCTTACACATTGTGGGCTTATAGGTATGACAATGGGTGGTACATATGAGTCATTTTACCTCATTCTGGTATAATGGGACCAAAATAAAACAAGGTTTTTCTTGCTGCTTGTGCTTAGTTCACTCTGAATCTTGCTTATGACTAGTTTCAATTAGCACAGTTAAGAAGAAATTAGAAAAACATAGAGGTATCATGCCAAAATGCACTAAAATTTGCAACAAGTTTTTATGAGAGGCTATTTCCTATGTTGGTTTCATATATTTTGGAAAAACGCAATTTTACTTTACTTTTAAAGCAAAGGAATAAGAACAGCAGAGATGTCAAAATGTCATGAAAGTTTACACTATAATATAAACATGAATGAGTGAAATGTTTTGGAGCCAACCTGAAAATGTTCAGCTCTTTGGGTATATAATTCAAACGTTCCAAGAAAATCCAGCAAAATAGAATCCTGCTGGATATGTCACTGGATCCCATTTTGGTGAAAGATGTCAGTTAACATTAAAATTGTCAAGACAGTCTCTAAAAGGAATGTGAAGTAGGTATATTTATAAGCATAGTGAATACATACAAGTATTAATAGCCCTAAAAAAGCAAAGCCCACTTACAAATAACAAGCCATATAGGTTGTTGGAACTATTCTGTTATGTAGGCATTTTAACTGTTTCATACAGACTCTGAGTCTGTAGAATTCAAGGTAAAGATACATCTCTTTATCTTAAATGGCTATTAATGCTTTCACAAGGCCAATATAAATTGTCTGCTATTGTAGAAACTCACTAAATTGGGGGAGTTAATTAGATAAGAGTGGATTGAAAGTAAGAATTAATGAAAAAAACTTTTTTAAATTCATACATCTTTAATTCTGTCAAATATAGTAATAAACTAGAGTTAAGTGTTATCAAGGGGAGATTTCTGAGGCCTCTCTTTAATGAGAGAGAATAATCTCTAATTTGTTTCTAGAGTTCTTGAATAGTTTGTACTTTCAAGTAAACAAAATTTCCACACAAGTCTTGTTGACACCATTATTTTTGGCAACTTCCTCCCCACCCCTTTCCCCCCTATCTCGAAGGAAAATTATAGCACATATGGTGTCACATTATCACCTCTTAATTCCCTTCATTATCACCTTAATGAAAACTACTTTTCTTGGACCCTTGCTGGAAGCATTGCATTTTGAACTTTTGGATAAAATGAAAGAATAACAATATGAAATGCACTAATTTGTCTTGATGTAGACAGCATGAAAACCTGAGCTTTCCAAAAACAAAACAGATGTGATATATGTACTCATACCAAGTATCTGCCAATAGAAGAATGGGGTAGATCTAGATTTATATAGACATCAAAATAGATCCACCACATATTAAGTGCAAAGAGCAAGTAACTACTAAGCAATACTTACAGTATAACCCATTTTTATATTCTAAGAAACCCACTAGCTGGGGACGTGTGTGCAAATGTACTGTATATATTGTTATATGTATTTAAAAACAAATCTGATGTGTGTGAATAGTGGTTACAGTTATTGCCTTTGGGAAATGGAATGGGCCAGAGAACTTCATATTCTTTTGAATTGCCTGATTTTGGGAAAACATATGTACACATTTATTTAGAACTCCAGTGTAAAAGTTCAAAAATGGAAATAAAAATACAATTGAACTCCATGGTAAAAACTCAGTTATCTGAGTCTTACCAACACTTTGCAGTAGTTTGGCTAGTTGGTTTAAAGTTTTTACCTTTGCAGTTACTCGATTTGCTAAGCAAATCATGTAAACAAGTGCAAAAATATACTTAAATTGCTTCCAAGCATTTGAAACTACTATGACATTATCAAATTGTATAGAAATAAATGAATATGCCGATACCATTTAAAAGTCCCAAAATAAATGGGGGAATTTGTTAGTTTAACTTATTCCATATGGATTTGAAAATATTAAATACTTTAAAACAAAACTTCTTTTAAAATGAAGGAATCCACATATGAAATTAAAGATAGATAAAATCATAGGATTACAATTTCACCCCATTTATTACACAATTTGAAAGGCCTAGAAGACACATTTTCTCAGATTTGTGGTAATGAAATCCTGGGCACAGCTATTACTTCCCATAGGAGGCACTTTCTGACCATAACTCATTTTGGGAGGGAGGGATGGAGCAACCCCTAAGTAGTTTTCAGCTCTGAGATTGTATATGCTAGGGGAATTACTATGGCAAACAGTATTGATTTGCTGGTAGAGTTCAGAGTTGGAAAGCCTCCATAAGGCAGGCCAAATTCCCAGGGTTCTGGACCTAATACATAGAGTTTCCAGGAATGACAGCCTAATGCTGCCTTCTTCTATGCCACTGGAAAGGTCTGAATAGCCAAATGCTTGATTTAGTCTAGGGAAAGATATTCCTTTTCTTTTTTTTTTTTTGTGCTGAAAGAGAAAGAACATAGTATTGTGGAAAAGGCAGGTATAGAGGGCACTTTACTAGAGGACTAGGGATTGGGTTCTGGTCCCAGACCTGGTATTCCCCACCTATGTGACTTTGGATAAATCAACTCATCTCCGAGCCTTGGTTTTGTCATCTAGGAAAAGAACTGATTTTAGTCTCAGTGACCCATTTTGGTCCTAAATTCTCATTTTACGTTTTTGACAGAGATGCTTCAAGTATAACATATAAATGATTGCTGTTCTCTGAGCTTTTCTTTTACCTTTAAAAGATACCAGCCTATGGAGAAAAGAGAAAAGCAACTGGAGTGTCATTATTTTCTACTGCCCACAACTCTACAGGAAAACATTAACCAGAAATAACACTATATATGTAAGCTATACAGTTTTTTCTTATACCTATAGCTTTCAATTGTAATTACAGATATTCTTCAGCTTTCAGTTCTCAGTCACATATAAAAGATGATTTTCCAAAGCTTGTTTGAGTGATTCTCTTGTTCATACAATCTTCTTCCCAGTTATAAAACCCTTTCTCTGATTCTACTCAGTCAACCTCCCTAAAATTACACTAACGTCAAGAAGTAGGCAGTTGGATGGATTACAGGCTCCTTTGTTTTATGAAATCTATAACATCATAGAGTATTTTGATCCTTTAAACTTAAGCTCTTAATAAATATGTTAATATATATAACTAATCACATATTAAACTCAAATACATCAATAACACACTAATAAAATTACTTAAAAGCTAAAAAGAATTACTTAACAGCTAACTTGCTGGTGCATGTCTAGAATTTGAGGGGGCCAAAAGAAATGCCCTCATCGACTGGGGAGTTTGGACGTTGTTATTGTTTTGTTTTTGTCTTCTTCAGAGAAAAAAATTCTTTATCCTTTACCATTCTCCCCCACTTTTGGGGCAGGATTAAACAGTTTATTTTTTTCTGTCCTTTATAAAGGAGAGTCAACTTCTATATTGGGCTGCTATTACTTTGGATGCTATATGGATATGGCATATATTGAGCATTAAAAACTAGTTACAGAACAATATTCCTGATGTGCTTTTTTTAGATGTTTCACTTTAAAATATAATTTCTTGAAGATACTGATTATGGTAATAGCAAAGCCTGAGCAAAGGTTATGGCTTTAACTAACTTTAGAAAAACCAATTTGTGTTTTGCCCCTAATCCCAGGGAACATGTGAGAGGTGACTAATTAAAAGTATTATATACTTATATAATTGTAGGTTAACTATCTGCAAATATGCTAGATACCAATAAGTAATCTGGCTTACCTAAGTGGAATTTTCAAAGAAGTGATTCATGCTTTATTTTGCAAACACCCTATTGTGCTCAAGGGTTGATTTGGAGATAACAAAAGATTTAGACAGACTTACTGTCTTTTCTAGTGTTTCCAGAGTCTCAGGAAAAAACTGTACTAGAGCAGATTTGAAGGGTTTTCTTCTCTCCTTTCATCTGATCTTCATGAAAGTGCAAGTAGCAGCAGAATTAAGATGTTTTGGACACCTAAGCCAATTTCTCTACTCTTTGTAGGGTCAGGGTCTCCTGACACTTTAGGATTGGGTGACAATTTTGATAAACGGTTTCTCAGTAGAAATTTTCCTTTTTTTCTCTCCAGAGAAACCAAGCCAACCAATGAGCTTGAAGTTATTTAGACCACATTCTCAAAGACCTGTGCATTGAAAAATGGCTTTTTAGTTCCCTGCACGCAATTATTCTAACATCAAGAATGATGTCTCTAAAAAGAGGGTAGTGAAGACATGCAGTAGACTGCACAAAGCATTCTTCTGGACCTAGCCATGCAGAAAACCAGTGCTTCAAAAGGCCTTCTTAAGGAGATATTCATAGAGTTTTCACCTATGTTGTAACAAGGGGAATTGTATTTTTCATGTCTGGTAAAAATTGCTTCCTATACTTAAAAATACAGTTTGAATTTTTTTTGTACATTAGCCAAGTTAAAAACTTATTACAGGGGAATGTATAAATGAGGCTAACTCTGTTACCCTGGGGAGCATAAATTCCACAGTAAGGTCCACTGACAGGGTGCCGAATTCCTGAGCTGTCTGTCCTGATTATAGTTTCTGGATGTTTCTAGAGCCCTCAGGAGCCCCGCTATTTGAGGCACTGTTTACTGTGACAGTCAATGAGATCCTGCTGAGACTTGCATAAGCATAACCTCTGGAATGACCTCCCCACTCACTTTGAAATTTCTTAGCCATAAAAACTCATTTGTATTTATCATTTCCCCCTTTTGGTCAAGGTCTTTTTCCAGATGCATTGCTAGTTGATGCTTGGTAATAATCACTCAGTGCCAGGGATTCTTATCCCCAGGAGTCATGTCCCATGCCGGGGGGGAAAGTAGTACATTTATATGGTGAGTTTGGCTTAGAGAGAAGTCACATTTGAGTAACAAGGAGGCTTTCAGGAGGTAACTCTTAAGCAGTATATAATACTAGGCTTAGTTTCAATTTCACAAGAAAAGGTTCCCAGTGTAACAGAGTTAGACTAATTTATAGGTTCTCTACACATGGCTCTTCTGCCCCTTTTATTTGAACCCATAATTAGCACTATACTTGATAAATATATATCCCAGAGACTTAAATCTTTGGTCCTTCCATGTGCCAGTTGAGAAGAATTTCAGCAGAGCTGCAACACCTACTCTCCAGTTCGTTGGACTCACCCAGGACAACTAACAAGGAGATGGTGATGGATAACGCCCACCCTAAGGAACAGAGAATGTCTGCAACTGCAGGCAAGATGGTTCCACCCATCTGCCCCATGGGATCTAATCCCCCTCTCAATTAGAAGCAGAGTGGGCATCACTATTCCCAAATCCTCAAGATTGGGGAATGAACAATAGATTAAATAGATTTATTATTCTACTATAGACTTATTATTAATCTAGCAATGGAAGAACTCTTATCATTGATATAAAGACAGTGGCCACCAGAGGTCCAGAGGAATGGGAGAGGGAAGAATAGGTATAAAATGGGGGCATTTTTGGGACACTGGAGTTGTCCTGCATAACATTTCAGTGATGGATACAGGCCATTGTATATTTTGTCATAACCTACAAAATTTTGTGGGACAGAGTCTAAACTATAATGTAAACTGTAGTCCATGGTTAGTAGCAGTGCTTCAATATGTGTTCATCAATTGTAACTAATGTACCACACTAATGAAGGATATTGTTAATGTAGGAAAGTGTGGGAGGGCGAGGGAGTGGGACATATGGGAATCCCTTATTTTTTATGTAACATTTATTTAATCTAAAGCTCCTTTCAAAATAAAATGATTAAAAGAAAAGAACATATTGCAAGTGCCTGCCCCCCGGCCCCCGCAAAAAAAAAAACCTATTACAGGGGAGTGGATATGGCTCAAGCAGTTGAGCTCCCACCTCCCAGGTTCAGTTCCCAGTGCCTCCTGAAACAACAAAAACAAACAACAAGCAAAACAAATGATAAAACCAACTCAGGGTAGCCAATGTAGCTCAGTGGTTGAGCTCCGGCTTCCCACACACGAGGTCCCAGGTTCAATCCCCAGCCCCTGGTACCTCAAAACAACAAAAACAACCTATTACAGGGGAGTGGATGTAGCTCAAGTGGTTGAGCACCTGCTTCCCACATATGAGGTCCTGGGTTCAATCCTCGGTACCTCCTTAAAAAAAATAAAAAAAACACACAAAAAAATGGAAACCTATTACAAATGTTTTTGCTTGACTTTCATGTCATAGCCATCCATCCAAGGCTATAACAACAAATTCTCAGCCATTGATAAGTGATGAAGAAAGTTTTCATTTAGGCAGTAGGACTTTGACACTGAAGAGAGGGAACCTTCTTTCATTCTTTTCCTTCTTTATCTTACCTCATACCTTATTACAGCCTCTGAGGTTTCAATTACACATATCATTTGATATGAACCACTTTCTCACCAGATAGAATCTTTGTTCACACATATAACACTTCTCTAAAGAAAGCAGGATACAAATGCCAAGAATTCTCAGATACAATTTCAATTGCCACAGGTCAAACACGGGCCTAAACAGAACACTCACTATCATGCAACACGATCTTTTTTGGGTGTTATTTTATAAGCTGTCAAATGTGCAACAAAATATATACAGAGAATTTAGTTATCAAGCATGCCAAAATTTCAAAACTACAAGAAAGAAGTTGCTAAGAATACAGCCATGCCCCATAATGATTCGGCTCCAGATACCTTTATAATCAAACGCCGACGAATAACTCGGGTAGTGACTCTCTGTTCCTCCTCTGAGCTTGAATCACTCTCACACTCTTTCAAGTCCTGATAAATGCATTTTTAGTGTAATTTTATCATCACATTTAAAATAAAAGACATTCTGAGAAGGGAAATCAGGAAAAAATTACTTTTACTTGCTTTTTTGTCCTTCTCAGGAAAATCATGATGTATATTTGTGAGAATCTTAAAAAAAAATTTAAGTGGAAGAAAATTTTTGAGCAGGAGTGTAAGTTAAATTTCTCTCTCTCTCTCTCTCTCTCCATTTGTGTATATATTGAGAGAGCAAGTAAAGATCAGGAAATTAAATTATAAATAATTAAAAACAACAATTATAGAGCCCTTTTGGCATCAGAAACTACATGTCACTATTATTTACAGAAGCATTTATATTTATTTTTAAACTAGTTTTAAATCTCTAATCATTTGTCTTGAATGTATAGCCTTGGTAGTTGGGCCACATTTCTCTTGATCTACATAAAGTGGCATACTATTTCCGATTTTTATAATATTTTGGTCAGATGTGACAACTTTATCAAAAGCTATTTTAAACTTTATAAAGGCAAATAATTTATATTTGCATAATTTGGGGTGTGTGTATGTATATATGTATTTATATCCACAGAGTTTTTTATCAGCATAATTGGTTACAAGCACACAGCTGGTACTCAGTAAGATTTTATTCACATGAATGAATAATGAAAAACAAAAAAAGTTTGAGGGCTTTTTAAAAAAACTGATATGAAATTAGGATAGAAAATCGTTTCAAAGACAAGAATATGGATGTACAGAAATTGCTCAAAATATTCTTAGGCCGTAAAGATAGAAATAAGGAAAAATATCAAGTGGCAAACAGTTCCTAATTCAAGGCAGAAAGATTTTTGCTTCTACTTAAATGTCATGGTGCAGGGTGTTCACTGAATGATTTTATTTCTAAATTTTAATGGTGAGATTCTGAAAATAATTCTGGTATTTTATAACTTTTCTAGTTAGCCCAAATCTAATAGTCCTGGAGATAGAAATTGTAACTAACAACATTGGAAAAATGGATGGTTATATTTGTAAATATAGAAATAAAACAAGTAAAATTGCTACAGGAGGTATGGGTGCTATATAAAATGATTTGCAAAATGTTAGTGAATAGATAATAAACAAGGTCCTCTTTTCACCAAAGGGAAACTTGACAAATATTTGATAAAAATATATCTTAAAATATTATGGTAATATCAATCTTGACTTTAGGAAATTTCATCTGAACAAAACATCCCACTGAATAATATGGGTTTCAAAGGAAACAGTTTTCAAGTTTTTAACTCCTTGCAAAAATACTGGCTGCTAAGTTCCCTATTATTTTAAAAAATTTTAAAGAAAAGGATAGTAAACTCAGAACATTTAGCTGATCCAAGTATTGTGAACGGAAGCTTTGCATTGGTTCAAAAAGGCAGGAAAAGGTAAGACAAATTCATTTTGACAGAAGAAAATAATTACTAATTGCATTCAAGAATTAATGGGGGAGAGGGGGCAGATGTGGCTCAAATGGTTGGGTGTCCATCTCCCATATGGAGGGACCTGGGTTCGATCCCAGGGACCTCCCGGTAAAATTAAAAAAAAAAAAAAAAAAAAAAGAATTAATGGGTTTGATGAGGCAAACGGAAAATAATACATAGAATCTTAAGATGAGGAAAGATTTTCACTTGGTGAAAATTCAAAAGCAGAATATATGTTATGCAAACACTAACAAAAAAAAATCTAGATGTCAATTGTCTCGTAATCCTACCAAGAATCATCCAAGACCAGCCCCTTCAATAAGGAAAAAGTGGTCATTAGGCTAGTGTTTGTTTTCACTTTCTCCTTGGAGTATCTGCCAACCCTATGGTGAAGGATAGAGAAGACTGCGGTAGAATCTCAGATCAGGATTCCTTTCAAAGAACTGTCTAGGAAGTGGCAAAGAGGGAACCAAATGGGATTTTTCTCATCATTCCTTGCCATGGGTCACTGCATAGAAAGAGGTGAAAATAGTAGATTTTTACCTTGTAACAGCAGGCAGCCATCCGTGTAAGAGCCGCACCCGGACTTTTGACCTGCTTTTTTAAGGGACAAAAAGGGGGCTGTTTTCTGAGATCATACATGAGATGACCTAGTTGGTTGCTATTGTCTAGCCACAGAAGACACATCCTGAACATCTCTGGATTTCTTGTGAGGCCAGGCTCATATCTCCCCAAAGCTTTAACTCCATAATATTTATGGTCACAAAACATTTGTGCATTGGGGTGGGACCAATACCAAAAGGGCAAACTTGTAAGAAATCTTGAAAATACACACTAATAGTAATTATTTTCTATTACTCAGCCAAGACTTCATTTGGGGGTATGACTGTCATTTTCAAACCCTCTCTTCACAACTTCTGCCTGGTTCCCCAATGGTCAGTACATATGCACACGTACTCACATACTGGTGCTTAAATTTATATTTACATTATAATTTGCTTTCAGGACTTCTCTGATTCTCCTATTGATTTTTAATAGGCTTTTGCAAAATAAATTTTCACAGTTAAAATATCACTATGTTATCGCTTCTCCCGATATTTTTTGTGGGCTCATTTTTAAAGGAACATACTTAGCATACAGCATTTTAAAGGGGAATATTCCATCTAAACTCATCCTGCTTAAATATACTAAGAGTCTACTCCAAATCATAAATTAATATTCAAACCACACTAGTGAGGAAGAAAGTCAAAGAAAGGCCTGAGAAAGACTCAAACAATAAATCTTAAAAGAAAAACAAAAAAGAACTGATTCAGTTAATGATTAATTGTTGGTGATGGTACAGTAATCATGTGCCCCAAATGATACCTTTTTAAAAACAATTATGCATAAAATCCATGGAACTACAATATACAGTGACCCCTAAGTCAAAACATGGACTGTAGTTAACAGTAAAATTATAAAAATGTGTTTTCATCAGTTGTAACAAATGTTCCACACCAATGCAAGATGTTGGTGGTGGGGTGATATAGGAGAATCCTGTATTGTAAATGATATCTTAAAATACTCATCTGTTCATTTACTAACCGCCTTCACCAAATCTTAAAGCAACTAACAAGAAAAATAAACGCAATTATTAGAGTTTTATTTCCTCTCACTTTCCCCTCTAATAAGCAGGGAAATTTTCAAAAGATGGCCTGCAGAAGGGAAAAGGAAAGGATATGATTAGTGACAAAGCTGATAATTAGCCTCTGAGAAACTGGGAGTTGAATATAAGTTTTTCTAATATCAAATTCATCCAGAATTCATTATTTTAGTAAAGATTTTTTTTTCCACCCAAGACACTGCAGAAGATCTTGAGTAAATGAGATAGTTTTACAGGAAAACTCTAAGTGCTACTATTCCAAAGATGTATAACTCTCCATATATGTCTATTGCATAACTCATGAAAAGACATAAAATTTGAGAGAATGAAAAGCAGTAAAAAATGTAGGAAATAGATCTTAAAAATCTTTCCTTTAAAATTTATTTTTAATTTTTAAACTAAAATTATGACTGGTAAATGATTATTAGAATTTTCTAATAGTCATTTTCTAATAGGCATTTACCAGCCATAATTTTAGTATAGGGAAATGGATGTGGCTTAAGAGGTTCGGCATCCGTCTACCATATGGAGGGAATGGGGTTCGATCCCCGGGACCTCCCGGTAAATAAAAAACAAAAATGAAAAAAAATAAAAAATAAAATAAAAAATAAAAAATTTTAGTTTAAAGCTTTAAAAGTAACTAAATATAGCCAACATCAAAGAATTTTAAAAATTTTCTATTAGATGGTACTACAAATGCACCTAAATACAAAGAGCAAGCAATTAATTCTATCACAGTAAAGTTTTAAAATTGTTGAAAACAAGTAGTTAGGAAAATTATCAATTTGGATATAGAAATTATAAGAAATAATGCTTCTAACTTTAAATTTCTGTTATTAACTGGTAGTGGCATATGCCCACCTCATTTTAGGCTTGGAAATTGTTTTTTTCAATTCTTAAAACACTGTGTTTTTGGGGACAAAAGACCTTACAGCATAGAACTCCAAGATAAGTCCAATGCTACAGATACTATAAATTAATAAAAGAAGACTTGGTTGGGAGTTAGGAGACATAAATCCCAGTCAGAATTCATATTCGAACTTAAGCTAGTTACTTAACAACTCTGTGGTTCTTTTCCATCCTGAACAATTACTAAAGAGAAACACCTTCCTTTTTCCTACCTAATAAAGGCATGATCAAATGACATATGGTTTACTCAATATTTTCTTTACCCCCATCATGAGTGCAACAACTTCACACATTTATAATTTAGAAATAGTAAAAAAACAAAACAAAATCTTGCGTCCAGTGCCATGAGATTAATTAACAGAAGCAAAGCATCAGTAATCTCAATTTAAATGCAGACACTGGCTAACCAGATGACATACCTTTTGCTCAGACCCACTGGACCCCTCTTCTTCATGGAGGTTAACCCGTGGCTTGCCGTCCGCAGGTGAAGTCCTACTCATCTTTTTCATACTGACAGGCACACAGGGTTTAGGCTCTTCTATTATGAGCTTGCTGGTTTCTTCCACAGATTTCTGATATGCTGCTAGTGGTGATGCTGGTTCCTCAACACGACCAGATACGTGGGTTTTTGGTTTTAGAGTTTCCTTAGCACTCTGTTTTCCTACATCATTTTGTGATTCTGGAAAGTAAGATTTTGTCTTTGCTTCTGGAATGACTTCTGCATGGCTTCCATTTGCTTCAAATTTTCCAGGTTCTCCTTTGAGATATGAGGTAATAGAATCCCTACACTGGTCAGGGCTGCAAAAGATAAAATGCGTAAATTTACATTTGCAATGTATGGCTGAATGAGGGCTTCAGAAGCTCTAAATTTTTAAGTGTTTTTAACTACTTAAGGAAGCATAAAAAGATATGAAATATTTGGCCACTGGATTTCAAACTGAGGGGCTATCTGGCGTGGGTGTGGGTGAGGCGGAGCCACACAGGCTCCAGGCACCCCCCCACACCCAGTTCCCACCGTGACTAGTCACGCAGACATTTTTATTTTTTTAATTGAAGTGCTATACCTACATGGATTGTGTGTCTTAAAAAGCGATCCTGAGAGGTTCATAGTCACACCTAGCATTCCAAACATATCAATTTAAAAGCAGGAAATATTTCAAAATGTTCTTACATCACCAGTGGAAAAAAACTGCTGACAAAGAACAGAACAAACTCCTTAGATGGAAACTCTGGCATCTCCAAGAACCGCACATTCCATTTCTTTGTATATGTTTTCAATGGCAAATCCTGCCATCATGTTTTTCTGACCATAATACTTGAGAATCTCATCTTTCTCCACTCCTGACCTCTGCTACCTTTTCCCATTGTAGAGCAGTGTTCATGCACACTCTTTGCTTCTACTTACTTTGAGGGCAGTTTTCCTTATAACTATTAAAAATCTTTCTCTTCAACAGTTCCTTCTAAATTGACTTCAATTTTTACTAGTTTCAGTATAGATTATTCCTCTTTTTATTCTGTAACTTGTGTATCCTTTTTAGTGTCTTTGCTTATTACCTGTAGAAATCTGAAGGCAAAAACTGGTGCAATGTTTTATATGAATAATGTATGTTTATTGTGTGTGGTGTGTGTGTATATATATTCATACCTGATTGTGTTTATATATATATATTATTTTAAATCAAATTCTGATGATCTGAACACATTCATTTTAAAAAAGATATAAACAGCATACCCTATTCTGTAATAAGGTCAAACAGCCCCAGCATATTGTGAAGATCCTCTAACATATTACCTTTATGATTTCTGTTTAAATTTCCATTTCCCAGTCCACACTGCTTTTTTGTTTTCCTACCCCATGTATGCTCATACTAGGAGCAAAGTCACTGCCATTCTCCTACTTTTATGGGACAAGGTGATTCATTGGCATTTTTTTTCTATATAATTCACTGGCAGAGCCTATATAAAACAAGGAATTTCAGCTAGTTTAATAATAATGAACACCTTTCCTATATCTACATCTATTTCCTGATATGCAACTATAAATTTTGGACATCGAAATTTATGCTGTTTGTCTTCTTCGCATTAGTTCCTTTGGTAGGCTGTACATAGAATTCATTGATGCTTCCATTTTCCAAAATTTTTGCAAACTTCTCTTCGGAAATTTCTATTGAGCAAGAAGCTTATCAGCAATATGAAAATATTATGATGGCTACGAAATAAATTTAGTTCCCGTGCATCCAGCCTAAGTTTATCACGAGTTGCTATTGAAGCAAAATATATTTAACTGATGTGTGCATAAATAAACAATAGTGCCTACTATTACTAAGAGACTATTATTTGTACCAGTCATTTGGTAGGCATGCTACAATGCTTTCTTTTTCAATCCATAAAACTGTTTGACATAAGTAGTAATATTTTTAAAAATATTAAAGTGACTTTCTTAGAGCATAGAAACATATCTTAAGTCACAAACTGCATACCTGATGGCGGTAGGATTTGAACCAATGGCAGACTTGACTCTCATTACTCTAAAACAACGCCAGTAACACATTGTATAAAACTCCAAACCAGATTCATGATCAGGGAATTATTTGGGTTATAAACAAAATTTTTATCATGGCAATATTATTTGGAATAAAGAATTATCTGTACTAGATGTTTCTAATTTTGTAAAATAAGACTTATGTCGAAAAAACATAAAGAAGGATACATAAAATGTTAACAGTGATTTTATTAGCCTGGTAGAAGGACAGATGACTCTTCTTTTTTGCTTCTCTGCACTTCCTACATTAAAAAATTTGCATAGAAGGAAAATACACCAAAACGTTAATGATGATTATTGCTAGGTGATGAGGTTGTACTGATTTTTCCATTTGCATTTTTGAAGTTTGTGTAATAAGCATATTTATGTTGGCAGTCAGTAAACAATAGACTGTTTAAAGGACTTAGACTTTTCTTTTCTTTTTTTTTTTTAAAGACTTATTTATTTATTTATCCCCCCCTTGCTGCTTGTGTTTTGCTGTGTCCATTTGCTGTGTGTTTTTTCTGTGTCTGTTTATCTCCCCCTTGCTGCGAGGTCTTGCTGCATCAGCCCACCGCGCCGTGCGGGCCGGCCTGCCCTCACAAGGAGGCCCCGGGAAGCGAACCCAGGGCCACCCATATGGTAAACGGGAGCTCTATTGATTGAGCCACACCCGCTTCCCTAGACTTTTCTTTAAGTTATTTCTAAAGAACATTAATTGCTGGTTACATGTAAAGAATAATATGATGAATAAGAAACTCAAAAAGAGTAGTATTCTAAAGTAAAGGGAACGTATATATCTTTGGCAAGTATATTAAAATTTTCTGCATTTTACTTCAAGTTCTTAATATTTTTGAGAATTATATTTAAAGTAACTTTTCTTCTTTCAATTAGCATAATGAACAAACCTTTAAAGCAGGATTTATCCCTAAACTGGAATGATAATTTAGAAAAGAGTCATTGCAAACAAGCATATATTTAAACAAACTCTTAAAGTTTCCTTTTCCTTAAACAGAGCCATACCTGTCATCCAGTCGATCTAGTAACCCACCAGTTATTCTTCGAGCTTGAGCAAGGGACTCTAGGTTTCCACTTGATGTCTCATTCTGCCAACCTGTAATTGAAGACATTTTCCGTTCTGCTTGCTGAACACCTTTAAGAATAGCCTGTACTTTTTCTTCTGTCATCTCCTCAGCCTCTACTCCTTCTTCAAGTTGAATGTCCTCAAATAGAGATTTGAGTTTTTCTTCCGTCATCTCCTCATCAGGACCAGATTTTCCTTTCTCCTGCTGTTCAGAGCTTACACCCACTTTTCTAGTCTGTTTCAGTGACTCTGGTGGTTTAACATCTTTTGGGACCCCAGCCAAACTTCCGAGGTATTGAGGATACTCACTCAGATATACATCCTCCAACTGGCTCTCATCTACATCCACTGCTTCAGGCATTTCTGTTAAAGGCATTGAGTCTTCCAGTTTGCTGTCTTCTAAGGAAGTGTCTTCTGCAATTACAACTGGAGGTCCATCTGCTGAATGTTCTATGTTTCCCTGGGAAGGCACTAGCCCATCACTCAGTCTACTGGGGATCCTAAGGGGAGACTCTATGCTAGAGATGTCACTAAAATTATCATCTTGCTGGAAAGGGGTGGGTGGTGTGTAGTGCAACCCTGTGGGGGTTTCCAATTCCACTTGAAGGGAAGGGTAACCTATGGAAGACAGTACATTTGGACTGACTGAAATGAATTAGAGCACATCAAACAAAAACACATGGAATGACTAAAATTGTATCACGTATGAAAATGAATGATGAATCACAGAACAATTTTGGTAAATTCATTGGTTTAGTTCAATTAAATGTAATACAATGAAATAAAAAGCCTAGTGCAAACTATAATAAAATAGAACATTAATTAATTAAGATACTGATTATTTCCCAATTTTGGGTATTTTAATACAGTGACTTAAATAAGCAGACTGATTTAATCCAATATACGGTTAGCTGTCATCATATAAAATACATTTATTCCATGGCCAAATTTATTATCTTCCTACTTTTAGCATGCAAAATCCATATTGTGGTGAACTGAATACAGCAAACCACAAAAAACGAATTTTTGAAAATAATTATTTATAACTTATTTTAAAAACTCTACATTTAAGCAATGCAACCCAACTCTAATTCTTACTTATTTCACATGAAATTTACAGCAAAGAAAAAATGAATTTAATCTTTGGAAAGGAGTGATTATTAGATTTTAGAGCAGTGGCACTGGGGGAAAAAAATCTAAAAAATGTGTCAGGAAAAGGATTTAAAAGCACAGCCAAAGCAGGAAAGAATCCATGTAAAGTTTTCAGGTATTGTAATGTGATGGAGATGAAATGGTTTGGTGTATATGGAGGTCTTGGTGAACTTGGTGATGGGGGTCAGTGAGAACCCCAAATCAAAGAAAAAAAAGAAATCATATACAATTGAGACAGGAGGAAAACCATTTGCAAAGAGCACTGAATATTCATGATATGAAACATGGAGGTTTCTTAACCAGCCTACACATAGGGGAAGGAGGGAGCAGTTCTCTTGTTTAAACATTGCTGCATGGACTAAGGAAGTATATTGCTGCATCAGCAGAGAGAAAAGTAAAATACGGTCTGGTCATGGTGAGGAAAGGAAGTTCCACAAAAGATTGAAGAGGAGAGACAGGAAAAAAAGGCAACAGAGCACATTTTCTGATTTATTGGTCTACAAAACAAAAGCTAATTTTCCCATCGATCCAAGACAAATACCAACTTGGCTTTTTGTTGTAAACTCAAATTGCTATAGGTAAGTGAATGTTTTTCAGTTATGGTCATCTATAAAACAGAATCTTGTTGAAAAATTGGCTAAGATTATCTGAAGTTTATGGTTAGCATAAGTGAAATTTACTTTATACACACATTCCTATGTTTCCCTAAGAATTTTTTAAACAAGGAATATGAAATATGAAGATGTATGAACAAAAAGCTTTTGTGAATTTGTTTTAATGATATTCTAATTTTAAAATGTTAAAATTAAACACAGTTTTCAAGTCCATTTAAGACTTCCATTTTTTTTCTGGTGATCTTTTTTGTTAGAACTACTTTTGTTTAAAAAAATTTCTGAAGAAAGAATATTAAAAGAATCTATGAACTATAACTTGGCAATAATTCAGAATTTGATAAAACATTGATCTAAATATTTATCTAGTGCAAAAAAACTTTGGTTACCAATACATGGCCTTGTATTAATACAGAGCCTTTAGAGAGCATTTTGTTCAATGCCTATGGTATTTATTAGCCTAAAAAGAAACCACTTTTGATGTTATTAGCCATCATGTTATATTATGTGGATAACAAACTATGCTTTAATTTTCTGTTGACATTTAACTTTAGAAAGCAGAAGCTTTCGAAGAATTCGAGATCATCTACCACATAATATAAGCAGACAGTAGAAGTTATTGACTCTTGTTAGTCTAACGTTGCCAGTTTGAAAACGGAAAGTCACCGTATTTTTCAAAAGTTGGAACGGTTGAAAAATATCCCTTCTCCTCTTCCTGCCTCTGTACAATCAACATTGTTTACTCAAAATTCATTGTAGGAATAATTTTCCATTTGTGAAGGTAAGACAAGAACATCTTTAAAAACATAATAGGATATTTATTATGTTTTCTTAATATTTTGATGAAAAAAGCTCAATTTATTATTATACAAATTAAGCTAATGTAAAGAGGAATTATTATTATGCTATTAGTAACATCTTGGCTCATTGAAATAGAAATTATGCTGCCCTTTATGTAGAATAGATAAAGTAGGATTTTAAAAAAAAAATAAAGGGCAACAAAAGAAGTTAAAATGATGCTAGATCAAGCACATCTTTGATATATTAGACTTTTTCAATTCACATTTTAATACTTGGTCCCTGAGCAGTAATTCATCATTTTACCTTAAGGTTTGTACACTATATGTTTAAACTTGATCCAATATCTTGATTGCTTGGTAAAAATGGCTCATAAGTTTTTACCTATAGATGAGTAAGAGAGATCACTAGTTTTTTAGTTAATATAAAAAGTAAAAATGACAAAAATCAATATATTCTCTAGATATTAAATATTCTTCCATTTGGTCATATAAAATATTTGAAACTTCAACTCTTTTCAGATAGCTTATGTTTTTATAGCTCGTTATTTGTAGTTTTATATAACAGAGACCTTTACCAAGTTAGCTCTGATCAGTGTTTATTTGCAGACTCTTGAAGAGTAAATGCTGTGAAAATGAGAAATTAAGTCAAGCAAATCACAATTTAGTTGGTTTTAAATGACTCCCTTGTTCTACTGCACTTTCAATTTTAGCAAATGATTAAATAAATATGAACACTAAATTCAATTACCATCAACAGGGTCATGGAAAACATTGTTCTCATCTGCAAAACTTCTGGTGCCTGAAATATTTCCATAATCAAATATTGGTCCTTCTAGCAGAGTCACTATATCTATTCGATTAATTTTTGTCAAGACGGAAGTTAAGGCATCAGCTGAAAAGGAGAAAAAAAGGTTGAAAACCCAAATAAGAATTATTTTCTTCCAGTCAGTACAATATCCATACAAAGGCATGGCTTTTGCAGCCCTCCTGCCATTTGAGCTCCTCCCTACTTCACCTCTGCTGTACCACAATCCAGAGGGCCCGGAATGCTCACTCCTGCGGGTAGACACATTTAGGGTCTTAAGAATTCCTTTGTGAAGCTGTATGCGGTGACAACAGGATTCTCCATACTGTAACAGAGCATATGGGCCCCCAACTAGCTAGACTCCTTTTAGTCACAAGGGGATCTAATAGAACTTTAAACAAGTTCCCGTCTTTTAAAAATGTCAAAATAGGTCACCCTCATATTTGATGCTTAACATTTTAATGAGTTACTCTGGTCAGACTAACATAGGCGAGCCCACCGTAAATGATTCCACATTTTCATGGGTTGGCACTTACCATATAGTATAGCACTCCTCACTCCCAAACAAAACAAAACCCAACAATGCTGGAGAATTCTCTGCCACCATAGATCAAGCTGAATAAATGATTTAGCCCTCTATTTTGATCTTATCTTTCCCTTTCTACTTCCCTGCGCATCTACCTCCAGCCATTAACAGTGGCTTCCAAGTGTTTCCGACCACTATCCCATGATTTAACAACTAGAATTATTTTTTCATTTGATAGTCACTAAGGACTACAGACAAAATGCAAAAAAAAAAATCCCTAATACTTGCTTTCTGAAAAACTTTCAAAAGCCTATGTATATAATATTGGCACTAAATTAAACAACTATAATTTCAAAAGATTTGCTATTATGATTACTGATTTTAATTTTTCTATAATATATTAAAAATTACAGAAAATTCAGAACAGTATTTGCATGAATCAGTAGGCTTATCTAAAATATTGGATATATGCAGTTTTGAAAGTTATAGTAATAGAATTTCAGCATACTTGTAGCATTTTTTCCATCTCTGGTAACCCATTTTTTTAATAACATGAAGCTTTGAGAAATTAAAGAATTTGGATTTTCCACACGTATTTGATTGATTTCATCCACTGAGAAATTCAGTTCCCTCGCCAGTTCTGTAGAAAAGGAAAAGAGTTACTAAGATTTCATATTCTATTTTTATTGCATATATTTCATAAAAGTAGTGTTCAACTGCTACACAAATAAAGGGAATTTTAGAGTGAGCCTAAGTACAGCCTTGAGCATTAATCTTTAATATCCATGATTTTCGTAGGAAAGTAGTGATCATATATACACAGGCTATGATTACTTTCTTGATGGAATTACTTACATATAATCAGTTCCCTTTAGAGATTACTTTATAAAGATTCTTGATCTTTTACAAAGAGGATGTGGCTTGATTCTTTTAATTCAGCCACATTATTCTCTACAATTTGAACAAACTGCCTACAAGATAGGTGGGGGTGTACATCTCATAAAGACGACACAAGAGATACTGATAGGGTGTGCCCTAGGCAATCTTCATAAAGTACATCTTTTACTCACATAATATTCTACTCTATATGCCTTCATGTTTCATGAACTCCACTTGGGAGGCTATATGGTGACTAGAGGCCAGGTCATCATATATAACATGCTGTCACTTGTGAAAAAAATGAAAAAGAGGTCTTTTTCTACCATCTACATGTATATACTCATACATTCAATCTTGTAAATGCAAAGAGTGTCTTTGGAAAGATACATATGCGTATTAGTGGCTGGCTTGGGAAAGGGAAACAAGGAGTCAAAGGGGGGAAGGAGGCTTACTTTTCACTGTGTATTTTATTTTTTGTACAATCTGAAAAAAATTTTTATCATGTGTTTATTATCTTAAACATTTATAAAAAAATTAAAAATGTCAAAAGAATTGCTCCCCTAGTAAAGAATTTGGTCAAGATTCTATCCTCCTTAAGAACTATCCTCAGTAATTTGGCAAAATGCAATTCAGAGTATCAAAAAAGTCCATATTCTTTGAATAAGATATTCACTTCTAGGAATCTATCCTGATGATATATAAGAATTGTACACAGTGTTTTATATACATGAATGTTCTCTGCAGGCTTGTGCTACTGAAAAATATTGAACAAAAGGAGAAGAGTTCATTAATGTAAGGCAGAGGCTTGCACACTTTTTGATCATAGCCTGCAGTCAGAAATGCATGTGTATCACAGCATTTATGTAATCAAAACCAATCTTCATGGAGCAAAACTTAGTCTTAATTCATAGATATTTTCTTTTATATTCTACCCTGTTTAAAGACAAAAACAAAGTCATAAATAGATTTCATGACTCACGAATCCACTGTGACCCACAGTGAGAAAAACACCATAGTAAGGCATGTCTATTGGATGTTATTTATCCATCAGAAACGAGATCAGAGAGTATTTAATTTTGTGGAAAACTAATGACAAAAAAGCAGAAAATGACATTATATATGTAATGTAAAAGATTTTTATTAAAAATATCAACATTAAAATGTTAAGAGTGGTTAACTGTTAACTGAGGGACACACTTAAATTTTGTTCTTCTATGTATGTAATTTTCCTAATAATCTTTGTTAAGCATATAATAACCCTAATTAGAAAAGTTCATCTCTTTATATTTTAAGAGACAATACTCTTTACTGCCCAACAAATCCTCATGACCAAACTGCATCCATTGTCTGGAGATTGAGTGAAGAACAAAAACACACAGTAACTAAGAATTTTATAGTGTACCAAGTTACATTTCAGTTTTGTGCAATATAGTCAAAGGTTGAGAGTAGTGGTAGCCTTGGAGGTGATGTATCAACTTTGCAATGAAGACGTTCTGGTGTAATGTTGCCCAAAACTGTTTTGTGTTTGACTATTCTTAGGCAACCTCTTCTCCAACAATTTACTATGAAAAACTAAGGACTGTATATGCTTAAAGACAATAATCTAATATTTATGGACACATAATACCACATAATCAGTATTTGCTCCAGTATATTTTCAGATTCCAATGGCCAATGTTAAAACATGAGTATTATAATTATGAGTATATTAACAAACATTTATACATAATGAATTGCTGTTAATGCTCAACGATCTGCAAAGGCTAACTCCGTTTACCTGTCTTTTTAGAGCTCAACTAGGCTTCTGATCATTAGCATTGTGGGAACTTGGGGACAGAGAGAAGAAGGCTTAATATGTGGGGGTGTGGGGAAAGGGCTGAGAACATTCAAAGGGAAACAATTTAGATGAACTTGTTTTCCATTATTTAGTTTCATGTTCTTGCTTTTAATAACGTAGATAATTGTTCCCCAAGTATGGAATGTATGTCACTGATAGTATGCAAGATAACTTTGGATGTTACAAGTTTATTATTTTAATGCTTGTGGTTTTTGGCCATGCAATAAAAAAAGTACAAATTTAAAATTTCTCAGATTCATAAACAAAACAGAAATGTCACATTGATACAGAACCTCATCTTCATCTTTAATGTTCCAAATCAAGCCAAATATTCCTTCTCTATACACTAATCATAAATGGTTGCATTCATTCCACAGAAGAACTCAACTACTTTTGTAAATTGAGTAGATTTGTTTACTTGTTTCCTATTTTTTCCTTTATTCAAAATTCAAACTTACTGTCACTCCTTTGTTTTCTTGTTTATATATGTATTACAAATTATTCATGTTTTCTCTTAAACTAATAGTTTTCCTTTTAAATAAAAATTTTGAGCACAAAAGTGAATCCATTTAAAGAAAAGCATCAGGTAAATAAACATATAGTATGTATACATGGCAAAAAAAAAAATGTGAGGACTCGTGAATGACTAACATTTGTGAAATCCAGGCACGTGTTAATTGAATTGTTACCTAAGACAGCTGTCCTAAGGGCATAAATCATGTTAAAGAATTTAGATTATTTAAGTCATTGGCCTTAGCTTTATTTTCCTTTATGCCATGCTACACAAAAAAATATGCTATGAGGTAAAAGGTTTTTCTGTATTACCAGAAATGGCACTGTGAAGAGAGTGCTTACATATAAGGCAAAATAAGATTTAAATTTCTATTCCTTAGAGTATATGCATAGAAAAAGCTTTGAAAAAACACAATTTACAAGGTACAATTGGTAATTATCTCTGGGTAGAAAGAATTATGGGTGATAAAAAATGGTTTTCCTTTTGTTTATTTTTATTTTTTGTAATGATCTGCTTGTGAATAGACAAAGAAATTAAGAAACTATTTGTTTCATTCAGGGAGCGCATACACTTACCTGTCCAACTAAGGCCCAGGTGATCGGCTACTATTGCCATTCTGATATCTGTTCGCTCACATGGACTCTGTGGACCTACGGTTTACAATTTCTTAATTAAAATAATCATCGAGAAAGATACAATACTGGAAAATTGCTTTTAGCAGTACTCAGATTTTACAGAGAGACTAATACTAACACCATACACTTAAATGTGTCCTAATCACCTACATGAACACTTCTCTTTTTCACATGGCTCACTTGTTTTTTACCTGCATCAGGCCACATGTCAGACTACATGGATGCTCAATGTAATGGAATTGAACATGCTGACAAGCTAGCTATTTTACAACAGTTACAGAATTGTTGTCTTGGTGAAAACACCATGTTGGGATGCCAACATCTGTGCTTTTAGTTTGACAGGATTATATCCATTAGCACAATAAAAAAAAGTTGCCATCTTGAATGACACCAATATCTTGAGCATGCTTCCCTAGCTGTCTACAGTGTAGTCTGACTAAAGGAAGAAAGAAGAATATATAAGACAGCACATACAGATGACAATGACAGAATGAGAAACTACAGTTAAGTCACTCCACAGGCAACCACAACAGCTCATGCACTAGGGTCTACGAGTTGGAAAGTGTTTACAAACTAGGCTCGTTCTCCAGGATGTGAGCAAAGCGTGCTCGAGAAACCTGACTGCCTTCATTCTCACCAGTCCTTCTACTGCTCCTTTTCTCACTGCCGGCCTTTTCACTCTTTGATTTTAAAGGTGCTGCCTCTGTTTTCTTATCTCTAGCAGACTTCGTTGTAACTGAAGGCTGGCCACCCCGGGAAGGCTCGGACAACGACGTGTTTCTTGAGGTACTGTCTTCCTCATCGGACAACTCGGACTGCATCTTTCTGTCTTCTTCAGAGAGGCGTTCCACAAGCTTTAAGGTCTCACCACTAATTCCCTTAAAATATTCAATGGAATGTTTACACACTTCCTTAAGCTGACTTTTCCTAACTTTAACTGTGGTGGTGGTGGTGGTGGTGGTGGTGGTGGTAGTGGTGGTGGTGGTGGTAGTGGTGACACAGGTGGATCTTACCTTTACTGGCAACTTGGATGGAAGCTGTTTGACCTTGGCTTTCTCTGACTGCCCTTGCTTTTGTGTGGCACATGCTTTTCTAACTGAAGCTATGTTATCCCTCTGTGTGTTTTTTACTGGAATTCTGGATTTCACATCTACACATGAAGAAGTAAGGGTTTTCTCAGATTGACTAACCTGCTTCATTTTACTCACTTTAATGTTTGGCATGTGATTTGGTGGGAAGATATCTTTTGGTGAAGTGGCCTTTACAGGAAGTTTGGATTTTCGCCTAATCCCTATTGATTCTTTTGTCTTTTGCTGCTCTCCCAGAACTTTCTGCTTATCTCTTATACAGTGTCCTTGCAGTACCCCTGTCTTTCTTCCTGATGAGCTTTTCACCGGATTAGCTTTCTCTGTGGAACAAATGGGTGCAGAATGTTCTGTCACAACTACATTACTTGTAATGTTATCTGTCTGTGTAGTGGAAGAATCCAAATTGTTGTTGTTATTAAAATTATCTTTTTGAAAATCATGTTTTTCTTGGGACCTAATGCCCATCTGGCTATTTGCTGTATTTGAAAGCATGATCGTTTCATTCTCTAGTCCCTGACAACTGGTCATCACAGTTTCTATCTTATCTGTTACTTCTCCAAGGCCTTCTTTCTTCATAGTCATGGTGGATGCAGAAATTCCCATTTTAATAGGCGTGCGCAACTTGGGGTCAATTTTAGACGTGTTAGTGGCTGCTGCTGATTTCTCCAGGGAGCCGCTACTGGATGTGCTTTCCTGATACTCTCCGCTGGTCGGGATGCTGGGGTTAGGTTCGACTGTAGGTGCCTCTACATTTCTTTCTAGATTGGTTTCTACAGTGGTGTCCCCTGAGTGTGGCTGTGGGGTGGCAGTGACCATACTTTTATCCCCTTCCCCCTGGTCCCCTGGCTTCCCTTCAGAAGTATGCTCACCAATCTGGAAAAATTGGAGCCTCTCTTCAACAAAATCCCTCTTGCTCATGTCAATTGCACCACTGCGAGTCATCTCAAACATTTTTCCTTCATGAAATGGGAAGGGGTTAGGCTCACTAGTTGGGGTACTTTCATCAGTTGGTGTTCTGGCTGGTGTTGTATCAGGGGTCGTGGCTGGAGAACGGTCTTCCACTGCCAGTCCAAACGGCTTAGTTTCATCTTCCCGTGATTTGCTGTCAAAAACTTCATCATCCCCTCGGTTATTAGACCAAGGGTCAAAATCTAGACCTTTGGTTGCTACTGTTTTAAAAGGAGTGGCAAATTCTTCATCTACTTTGTAACTGAAATAAGTATCAGGAAACACTGATCTGTCAGGATGTCTGCCTTCTAGTGTGAAAAACTGGGCCCCTGACTTCTGATCAGTCTTATCAGGAGTCTTTTCAGATGAAGAACTTTTAGAAGGTGGCTTGTCTTCATCTGGTCCCACCTTTCCCTCCTCCTCAATAACTTCAAGTTTACTTTGGCTAAAAGAGCGATCAGCTGGCTTCAGAATGCCCTCTGTGTTCCAGACATCTTTCTTAATTTCCATGGTTTGACTTGGGAGTTTAGAATCACTTTCTGTCAAACCATCATCTTCATCTTGCAGGTCATAGCCATCCAGAGAGTCGATCTCTGTGGCATCCGTATCATGAGAAAACTCTGCTGTGGTAGCGATGGAACACTCAGTGATGGACTGGTCATTGTTCCCATTCTGGGCAGTTTCATTCTGAGGTGAATCAAGGCCAAGGGCAAATTCATTATCTTTTCCAGGTCCATTAGTTTCCAGTTCTTTCTGGATGGTAGCCTTTTCAGCAGAATCTTTGGATTTTGTCATTTCTTTTTGTTCAAAGTCTACCTCCTTTAATTTGAAGGTATATTTTTTAACGGGGACTGGTTGATAAATAGATTCATCATCACTCGAATCGCTGACATCTGCCCCAGGAGGAACTGGCGAGGGTGGCTGCACGCGGATGACTGGTTCAGCCAGCTGGTACTTGTCATGCTCATCTTGTAAATTGACTTCAATCATGTCCACCTCTTTTTCAGGGAGATAATGATGTTTCTTATCTAGCTCGATCTGGTCTGCATCCAGGGGTGGAGGAGGGGGAAATTCAATATAAGCAACTCTGTTATTTTTAGATCTTCGGTTAGAGTCTCTGCTCACGTCAGGAGGCATTTCACGCTCAACTGTTGTTTCCTCCACTGTAGGCTGCTTTAAGGAGGATGACTTGGCCTGTTCTTCCTCCTCTGATTCCTCAGAAACCTCGGGGATTGGGCTGGGTTTGCCTGGTATATAAGCTATGAGCGAATCTGGTGTCTTGGATGTAAATTCATAACTCACTTCTTCTGAACTGGGAGTTTCTGGGGTTAAAGGGCTTTTCCCAGAACTATCTAGAAAGGATACTTGCTCTAAAGTATCATCTTCTGGGCTACCTTGGGGAGAAGGAGGTTGCTTTTGTTGTCTAGTTGTATAAAAGGTCCCCCTGGTCTCTTGTACTGTCTTACATTCCTGACTTATAATTTTTTTTACACTTCCTTGTTGTATCTCCTTTTCATATTGCTTCCCCACTTGTACAAAACTAACATAAACAGGTAACGTTTTTATTTCTTTCCCTCCCTCTATCTGAGCTAATGGTGCAACTTTTTCCAATCCATCAATGGGACTGTGGTCGAATACATCACTAGAGGGAGATTCCTTTCCTGGGCTAATATCTAAAGAATCAGGAGATTTGGTGGGGGAGATTTCAGTTTCGTCGAGAGGCGGGCATAAGCCTACATAACTCTGATGTTTGGAAACTTTGCTGATTTCTGAATATGTAACTTTCTCATCTTCTACAGAATTAAAGTGCTGTGTCTCAATGGTCTCTTTACTCATACATGATTGGGGTAATTTTTGTGATAGTTCATGTTTTGGAAATGTTGGCTGCTCACAAAAACCATCATGAATATTAGAAGACAGCATTCTCCTTTCATCAGGAACTCTGACTGGAATGTGGGACACTGCTGAGCTCTCACTTCTTCTGGAAAGTTGATCCAGAGATCCTCCTGGACATTCCCCTTCTTTAACAACATATTCCCTATATAAGACTTTTTTGGAAGGAGATTTCACAGTCATTTCCTTAATTTCTGAGAGAGCACCATTTGTTAATTTGTGTTCTCTCTCAGTCACAGACACAAATTCATTCCTTTGATCAATGCTTTTATTCTCAGGGTGACCAATGTGATTCTCTCTTACATCATGAACAAGTACATGTGAAAGTTTTTCTTTCTGCAACTTATTGTTAGTAGCTCCAGAACTTTCCCATGTTCTAAAGACCTTTTTGTCCCATGGTTCCTTAGTTGCTAAATCTGAGGGTACGTGACATGCCAAGTCTTTAGCCTGTTGCTCGGAAAAATAGTCAGGCATTGCTTTACTTGACATTTCAGTTCTCTCTTTTTTCACATCATCAGAGCCAGAATCATTTACAATAATTTCATTGCTTTGGGCATGCTCATCTTTGGCCTTCAATACCATAAAATCGTTTTGCACTGGCACACCTTCATCTGAGAGGTCTATGGCCTTCTGCTGCTTTTCTCTAGCAAAAACTTGGTAGACAGGCAGCTTGCTCTCCTGGATTTTTTTAACTGGGATTCTGGATTGGCCATCTGGTTTTTTGTCTTCTTGAGACATGTCCTTACTTTTTGCATGTATGCCTTGTTCAAATTTTAATCTAATGGAACTAAGTTTAGATTGTTTGAGCTGAAACCCAGACTGGGGCCCTTCTGGTGCTGGGCTCTGTGGAACATTTTCTTGGGCTTCCACTGTGGACTTGCTCTCCTCCGTCTGCTGGGAAAAAAGATCCCTCTTCTCTGGGCTGTCGGACAGACCAGATGCTTTCTTCTCATCGCCTCTGGAGAAGCCTTGTCCATCACGGCCATGCTGCCTTGTCTTAACCCACTCATCACTGGATACCAACAGCTCTGTTAGCAGTACTTTCTCAGGGCTGCTACTGGTAGAGCTTTGAGAAGAGTATTCTTTGCCATTTCTAGGGCGTGACTTTTTCTCTGGGGACTGCAGTTCATCATTTAGCTTTTCAGTTTTGTCACGAAAAAACTGTGACACTTCAGTCAGTTTTTCTTCAGCCTCCTTCACAGTCCTGTCCACCCTGTCTTCATATAGCAACTTCTCTCTACCTCTATCTAATCTGTCCTCAGGAAAGCGCAGCCACATGGCATGTTTTGGACTACTAACATCGCCAGAATAATGCAACACTGTCACTTTATCAAAATGCTCATCTTTAGACACTTTACCTATACCATTTTCAGACACATCTTTACAGATTTTGGAGAGAATTTCTTTTTTGGGGGCAGTGGCTATGTTTTCTCTGGGCCGCTTATCAGACCCCTGTAACTCTGAGCTAGGGGGTCCTGCATGGTCTGTAACTGATTCCTCAGTATCAGAATGTGACACATCTAGCTTTTCTGACAGAAGCATTTTCTCAGCAAACCTGTAAGACTCCCCTCTTAGTTCTGACAACTCATCGTCATGGTATTCTATTGAGTGTTGACTCAAAAGTTTCAATGTTTTATAAGAGTCATCAGATATGAGTTGAGCAGAACTAGGGCGACTATCTTCTTCTTGGGACACAGGAGTGTTTACTCTGGAAGACTCCAGATAAGAAGGCAATGACTCTTCAGCAGTAAGCTCTTCTTCTTCTTGCTGACCCTGTTCCTCTGAACAAGGAAAAGCATCGTGTTTTTCTGGCAGAAAATCTTTTAGGTTAATATCGCCCCGGGATAAGTCTTTCTGATATACATACATTTCCTTTTCTGGATGCTTTTTGGTTTCTCTAATAATGACTTCAGTGGGCTCAGCTTGGTTACCTTTTTCAATGTGGACTTCTATTATACGCTCCAGTTTGGGTTTCATTTGGTTGTCCTTCTCTGCATGCTGGGCTGAGGTTTCAGCAGCAGACTTATGAACATCTGGAGACACTGCAGACTTATGTTCAAACAGACCTGCCAGTTCTTTGGAAGGGTCCCGCCCAGACTGAAAGGCTTTCATGATGTCGTGGACTGACATGGTTTCTTCAATTCTCTCAGACGCACCTTCACTGCCTGGTGGAGAATGATAAACCATTCTGGTGGTTGTGGTTATATGAGTCTCTTCTTTAACACGCATGCCTTTGCTCAAAACCCGATTGTGGTCATCTTCTTCACTATTGGCTTTCATTTGAAATGCTTTAACTTTTTCTTTAATACTAGAAGTGGTAGGCTTTGGCTCCAGTTCCATAAAAGTAGGTGAAGGTTTAGGTGACACGGGCTCCTCTGGTTGGGACTGGGAAGCATCTCCAGCTGAGGGCTCATAGCTCCTGATAACATGAACCACTTCAGTTCTTGTTTCTGTAATGACAGGAGGGATGGGGACTTCATGAAAAAGTGGTTTGGGACCAGTGCTTTCAGCGCTTTGTGGGGCTGAAGGCGTCTTCTCACTTCTTGTTTCAAAGCCACTGTCCGACAGGGGACTTTTATCTTGATCGTGTTGAGAAAAGTCATCTGGAGACTCTAAAATAGTATCTGTTCCAAAAAAGGAATCGGCCATTTTACATAATTCTTTCTCAGAGGTGGAAGGCCTCATGGAGGCTGGAGGCATTTTGAGTTTGTGTTCCTGCAAAGCAATTGCTGGTTTTAAAATTCTTTTCTGTCTCTCTTCACCATCCTTCTTTGCATCCTCAAACTTGTACTTTAAGTTTGTCAGTGAACTACTCCCAATATCATTTGTTAGGTAATCAATAACTTTGGTCAAGTTATAATCCTTTTCAGAGGCGGCTTTTGCTTTTACTTGCACCCTCTCCGGCAGAGACGGAGAATGGCTCCCAGCAGCTTGTTGTCTTGCTTCTTTTATTTCTTCTGAAGTAAATTCTATCCAGTCATCCTCAGGAGAGTGTCCTTTGTCACTCTTTGGTGATTTGGGTGATCCTTTATTATCTACGCACACATCCTTTTTAAGGATTTCACTAACTTTTACTAAGTCTTCCTTTACTTTCTCAACAATTTTGAAAGGCTCTTCATCATCAATTCTCCCTTCTTTTGTGAGTTCGGGTTGGAATGGCTTTTCCTCAGGCACATCTGTCTGTAGTATTGCAGTCATCCGCATTAGGTCCTCCTTCATTTCAGCCACGTCTTTTAGAATCTCCTGACTGGAAGATAAAGAAGATGGTGCAGACAACTTAAGGGCAGAGGGTGCAAGGAACAACGATGACTTAACTGGAGATGAAGTTCGATTGAAATGGGGCTGAGGACGTGTCTCCGTAGTCAATGTTTTAATGGGTGACAGCAAGGCTGCTGCTGATTTTGTAAGTGAATTAGACTCTGGAAGTTTCTTTAATGCTGGTTCTGGCAAAACATTGACTACAGAGTATACTGGCACTGTTATTATTGATGAAGTTACAGATGAGGTAGTTGCAGATATTGACGACCCAAGGGATGTATAGAGTGCACTTGCGGAAGGAGTTCTTAGAGACTGAAAAGCGGATGATGCTGAAGAAACATATGACCTGAGTGGGGAAAATGGCATTGCTGTTGTGGTAGAAAACACTTTCTCAATTGTGTCAGTGGCAACATTAACCACAGAGCTCACAGAGTTTGTAGCTGTAGAAATTTTGTCCTGTAATGTGGCAGTGGCTTTGCATCCATTGATTAAAGTTGAAGATGATGGATATTTGAGAGGGGAAATAGATCCATTGACTAATGCTACCTCTGCATGTCCAGGCATCTGTTTCACAGGTGATGAGAAAGAAGAGGCCATCGTAACTTTAGCTGATGAAATGGCGTCAACTGCCGATATAGCTGGAGACACCACCGACTTTAAAGGTGAAGACATTAGTGGTGCTGCTGACGTAATAATTGACTTAAAAGGCAAACTTGAGGAATACATATTAATGTTTGATTTGGGGGAGGCAGGGGGTGTCATAGTAATTGATGACCTCTCCAAAAGAGACCCTGCTGTAGTCACTGGAGAGGTTCGAGACGAAAACGTAGAATTGGATGCTAGCCCTTTTAAAGGCGGAGCCTCTGTGACTGCGGGAGCTCTAACCAGGGTACCAGAAGAAACTTGGATATTGTATGGAGATTGTGACACCACTGTTTTTATAGGTGAAGAAATTGTCCGAAAGGATCTAATTGGAGATGCCACGTCACTAATGGATTTAACTGAAGACGTAGTTGACGCGCCTAATGTGGATTTGATTGGAGAAGGAGTCGAAACAGACCATATTGATTTTAACGGAGAAGCGGATGGCGTATTTGAGGAAGAACTTGATAAGGAAGTGAAGCCTGACTTGGCTGGCCCAGGCACCGTAATCGGAGCAGTTGTCCAGGACTGGTATGGTCTTGTAGAAAAGAATGGCTTGTATGAATAAGTGGTGGGGAGGGATCTTGTTGCTCCTGCACTCCGTTCAACTGTTTCTTAAATTTTAAAATGAAATCAAACACAAAAATCAACAAAAATGGTTGAGAAACAGAGAGACCAGAGAAAAAAATTGGTCAGTAAACTTTGAAATATTACAAAAGCAAGTACAATTGTTTGCATGATTTAGAATGGAAGAGGCGAAAAGAATAATTAAATAAACGAGAGAAAAAAATTCTACAGATATAACTAATCCAAAGTAAAAAAATAAATAAATAAATAACATAAATAAAAAGCAGGGCAATGTGAAATGAAAGACAGAAAAAGCACATCGCAACTAAATAGGCCAACAATGGAAAATAGAAAACATGTGGAAAGAATTAATGGTGAGAAAAATAACCACAATGGAAAACTGTTCTCTTATTTCCTATTGACTTTCTTATGTGCTGGTTTTGAATATCAGTAGCCATTCTATTTTGCCTGTTTGTTTTGTGCAACCATATGACTCTCATTTTAGTATTTTCTAATGTTCCCTCTCCTTGAACCTTTTGGTGATACAGATTGCACCTACTTAGAACCATATCAGCATGTGTTGCTATATATTAAATATCTAAAGCTCTTTTTAAAAACCACTCAAGCCTACTTCATGCAGAGTCAAAAATAAATTTTAAGTGACAGGCAACTGATGTGCAAACTGTGAAGCCACTGGATTTTAAATCTGTATCTTCCATGCACAATTCAGTTATGCTTCGCACCCATAAAAAGCCAATAAGAGCAAGAAATTTTCTGAGTTAGAATTTTAAAAGAAAAAACAAAGAAAAGGAATGTTTGCATTTATTTTTTCCATGCAGTATATTCCTTTTGGTGGAGGAAAAAGAAAATGTTATATGAAATGACTTAAAAATGCATGTGTTCACACACACAAAAAGGAGGAAAAAAAAACAAAACAGAAAATATGGTTCATGTCTACCATAAGCAAGCAAAGCAACTGAAAACATTTTTTCATGCACAATATATCATGGCAAACAAGCCGATGAAGTAATACAATTTGTATGCCATACTATGCACAATATAATAAATTTAAAAATAGTTCCACAAGATCATTTAGAAAGAAGAGTACACTTTTTCCGTGAGATATGAAGTCTTAGTACCTTTTGATATTTTAGGAAAATATTTAATAATGCACTTTAAAAATATGTCTACAATTAAATATATCCATCTCTACAGTTGTCTTCATTATGGATATAATAAGCATGTGGTTCATCTTAGATTTTTTCATAACTATTCTACTTTTAATGCTCAAAAGGTATCATGGGGAAATAAAAATCACAGTCATATTTTTTAACACCCCATATTTAAGAATCTACAGTGGGATACAAGTGTGTGTATGTATTTATCAGTTTAAAGATACTAATTCTGGTGCATTCCCAGAATATTCTTGGGACTCGTGGAAAATACCCCCAAATATAGGAGCAACCATCAGGTAAATCTACCACTAGGAAAGAGAGACGTAATACCTGCATTCCTCTGGCAGTGGGGCAAGAAACACACACAAATGAGGTAAGCACACTCACTGGGGAAGAACAGACACGCATTTAGTCCTCTCTACTTTTACAACTCTAACAAACAAACCAAGCTGGTCACAGTGATTTGGAATGCCTGCCAATGGCTAAAGTTCTACGTCAAAGTTGATTACAGTCTCGCTCCCAGAAAGCACTGGTTCAGAATAATAGTGAAATGCGAAGAGGAAATGAGAATCTGCTTCATCTTTTACGCTCTTCTTCAAGCTGTGCCCGTGCCATTGCTACAATTCAGTCCTTGGATTAGCAGCTACTCCCACAAGGGTGAAGATTTTCATTCCTAGTGTACATTTAAATTCAAACACTCAGAACACATCCTTTTCTAGGCTTATATATTATTCTAAAGAAAAGTGGAAGAACTAAGTTTAAACCTGTCCATTACCCCTCTTAACCACAATTCTCAGTAGTATATTGCTGAACTCTTTTGGAAATGCCACATTGCAAATGGAAGGTTTGGGGATTCCTTAAGTTTGATGATTTGGGCTCAGTGCAATGTCTCAAGACAGTTCATTTTAGTAGCTACCGGAAACTGGTGAAGGCCAGCTTCAACGGGCAAAGAGAGAAGTCTTCCGAACCACACCCGTGGTTTTATACGCTGCTCTGCACCAAGCAGCCAACTTACTGAGCAGTTGCGAATTTTATGCTTTAAATACACGTATTTCATGATACTCTTTATAACAAAGGGAATTTCTGGTTGTCTCGCAATAAATTACACCAGAATCTTTTTTTTTGGAGGGTGAGGGTGGGTGGGAGACAGGGTAGAGAGAGAAGGGTAGCATTCAGCTGGAGTTCTAATACCAACTCAGGGGCTACAACTTTTCCTTAGTTTTCTTTTAGTCCCTTCTTCTCTCCATTCCTCTTTTTATCTAGCCTTAGGCTACCTTTCATAAAACAAAGTATCCTCTTCCTTCTATCAAAAATCAAGCAGGACAAGCTGCATATACCTTAACCGCGTTTAACCAAAAAGTAGCAATGCATTCATAAGTGGGAAAAATATCAATTGATTTAGTACACACCTGATCTTACAACCCAGCCATGCTCCAAACAAAATAATAGCTTAGGGACCAGAATCAGATGGAAGCTCACCTGTCCAGAGGTGTTTCTTAACCTCAAGGTCCATGGAACCTATCCAAAGCTTAAGGATTTTGCCTGGGTGTGCCAACCAGTTACCCAGTAAGGGCCTTAGCTCTGGGGCAAAAGAGTATTCCAAAGAAAACTTCTCTACCCAGTAGATTTAATTGTACTGAAAACCCATCTAGTTATGCACATATCTCCCCTGCTTTGTAGCATTATTGGAGTTGATTTCAGCTCTTACGTTTTTGGAAGGATTTTGACATTTCTTCTAGAGGAGAAAATTGAGGTCTGGAGAAATGTTTAGGAGTGTTCATTTCTCTTGTGCTCCCCATTTGGTATCTAAATATAAAAGCTTCCCCAGTAGTTCAGGAGCTAGACT
>JAQZBX010011426.1:8006-34043 GCA_029593785.1 Cabassous unicinctus
AAAAAAAAAAAAAAAAAGGATTGTATAAACCTGTACATACTTGGCCATTTTTCCAGCAATTGTCTGGTTCGTTCATTTTCATTTTTTGAGAGATAGTACAACTTTATTGATATAGTTTAAACTGAAAAGCTGCTGAATATTTTAACTTCTAGCAAACTCCTGGCACCTGGCAGCACATTGCCTAACACATAAATATATACATAAGTACATATTTGCTGAATTGACAACCTTATGTGGAAAAATTACAGTGGTGTTTGTGACACAGGGCCAGACTCCCAAGATAACCTTTTTTGTCAGCTCTTGTTATCATATGTATGTATCACATTTTGTTTAATCATTCATCAGTTGGTAGACATTTGGATTGTTTCCATCTTTTGGCTATTGTGAATAGTGCTATGAATGTTGGTGTGCATGGGTCTGTTTGTGTCCCTGCTTTCAGTTCTTCTGAGTATATATCTAGTAGCAGGATTGCAGGATCATATAGCAGTTCTATAATTAGCTTCCTGAGGAACCACCAAACTTTTCCACAGCAGCTGTACCATTTTATGTTGCTACCAGCAGTGAGTAAATGTTCCTATTTCTCCACATGCTTTCCAACACTTGTAGTTTTTGTTTAATAGTGGCCATTCTAGTAGGTGAGAAATGATATCTCATGGTTTTGATTTGCATTTTCCTAATAGCTAGTGCTGTTGAGCATCTTTTCGTGTGCTTTTTAGACATTTGTATTTCCTCTTTGGAAAAATGTCTATTCAACAAATCTTTTTGCCCATTTTTTAATTGGGTTGTTTGCCTTTTAATTGTTGAGTTGTAGGATTTCTTTATATATTCTGGATATTAAACCCTTACTGGATATGTGGTTTCCAAATATTTTCTCCAATTGAGTAGGCTGCCTTTTTACTTTCTTGACAGAGATCTTTGAGGCACAAAAGTGTTCACTTTTGAGGAGGTCCCGTTTATCTATTTTTTGTTGCTTGTGTGTTGGGTATAAAGTCTAAGAACCCATCACCTACCACAAAACCTTGCAGATGCTTCCCTACATTTTCTTCTAGGAGTTTTATGGTCCTGCCTCTTGTATTTGATCCATTTTTAGTTAATTTTTGTATAAGCTGTGAGATAGGGGTCCTCTTTGATTCTTTTGGATATGGACATCCTGTTCTCCAAGCACCATTTGTTGAAGAGACTATTCTGTCCCAGTTGAGTGGACTTGGCAGCCTTGTCAAAAATCAGTTGTCCGTAGATATGAGGGTCTATTTCTGAACTCTTAATTCGATTCCATTGGTCAAAATGTTTATCTTTATACTAGTACATGCAGTTTTGACCACTGTAGCTTTGAAATATGCTTTAAAGTCAGGAAGTGTGAGTCTTTCAACTTTGTTCTTTTTCAAGATGTTTTTGGCTATTTGGGACCCCTTACCCTTCCAAATAAGTTTGATAATTGGCTTTCCCATTTCTGAAAATAAATAAGTAAAGACTGTTGGGATTTTGATTGGGATTGCATTGAATCTGTAAATCAATTTGGGTAGAAATGATATCTTAACAATATTTAGCCTTTCAACCCATGAACACAGAATGCCCTTCTGTTTAGTCAGGTCTTCTTTGATTCCTTTTAGCAATGTTATGTAGTTTGCTGAATACAGGTCCTTTACATCCTTGGTTAAATTTATTCCTAGATATATGATTCTTTTAGTTGCTATTATATATGAATTTTTTTTCTTAATTTCCTCAGATTGCTCATTATTAGTGTATAGAAATGCTACTAATTTTTGCATGTTGATCTTGCATTCCACCACTTTGCTGAACTCATTTATTAGCTCTAGTAGCTTTGTTGTAAATTTTTCGGGATTTTCTAAATACAGGATAATGTCATCTGCAAATAGTGAAAGTTTTACTTCTTCCTTTCTTATTTGGATACCTTTTATTTACTTTTCTTGCCTAATTGCTCTAGCTAGAACTTCCAGCACAATGTTGAATAACAATTGTGACAGTGGGCATCCTTGTTTTGTTCCAGATCTTCAAGGGAAAGGTTTCAGTGTGTTTCAGTGTGTTGTTTAACCTCCATATATTTGTGAATTTTACAATTCTCTGCCTGTTATTGCTTTCCAGCTTCATTCCATTGTGATCTGAAAAGTTCTTTGTATACCTTCAGACTTTTTCAATTAATTGAGATCTGTTTTGTGACCCAACATGTGGTCAATCTTGGAGAATGACCCATGAGCACTTGAGAAGAATGTATATCCTACTGTTTGGGGGGCAAATGTTCTATATATGTCTGTTAGGTCTAGTTCATCTGTTTCTTTATTGATCCTCTGTCTAGATGTTGTATCTATTGAAGAGAATAGTGTATTGAAGTCTCCAGCTATTATTATAGAGATGTCTATTACTCCCTTCCGTTTTGCCAGTGTTTGCCTTAAGTGTTTTGGGACACCTGATTAGGTGTATATATATTTATGATTGTTATTTGTTCTTGATGGATTGACTTTTTTATTAATATATAATGTTCTTCTTTGTCTCATAACATTTTTGCATTTAAAGTCTATTTTGTCCAATATAAATATAGCTACCTCAGATCTTTTTTGGTTACTGTTTGCTGGAATATCTTTTTCCAGCCTTTCACTTTCAGCCCATTTGTATCCTTGGATTTAATGTGAATCTCTCTAGACAGTTTATAGATGGATCATATTTTCTATCCATTCTACCAACTTGTGTCTTTTCATTGGAGACTGTATTCCTTTAACATTCAGTGTTATTATTGTACAGGCAGTACTTATTTCAACCATTTTATCCTTAGGCATTTATATGTCATATCTTACTTGTATCTCTCTTTTTACCCTTTTTGTTACTGTTATTGGTAATCTTCATTTTTACACTTTCCTCCAACCCCCTCTCTCCTGACTTTTCCTTTCAGTCTTCAGAACTACCTTTAGTATTTCTTGTAGGGCAGGTTTCTTTTTTTAAAATTCTCAGTTTAGGTTTATCTTTGAATATTTAATCTCTCCCTCATTTTTGAAGGACAGTTTTGCCAGATAAAGAATTCTTGGCTGGCAGTCTTTTCTCTTTCAGTATCTCTCCGCCCACCCACACACACACACCATTTAAAAATTTATTAAAGTATATCATTCATGCATGAACATACATAAACAAGTATATAGTAAAAGTTGAGATTACAAAACAAACATGCATAGCATCATACATGGCTCCTGTACCTTATCCTACCGCCAATACCTTGCATTGTTTTGAAACATTTGTAACAAATTTTGAAAGAGCATCATCAAAGTATTACTAGTAACTATAGTCTGTATCTTACATTTGCTGTATTTTCCCCCAAATCACCCTATTATTTTTTTATTCATAAACCATACAATTTATCTAAAATGTACCATCAGTGGCATTTGGTATAATCACAAAGTTGTGTATTCATCACTTCAATCAGTATTAGAGTATTTTCATTAATCCAAAAATGAAAAACAAAAACAAAAAACAAACCACTATCATGCTCATATGTTAGCTCTACTAATTACAAATCCTATGATGTGCTTTCACCATTTCTTTTCATTTCTGAACATTCACAAACAACTTTTTTTTTTAATATATTTTTTTAGTTTTTTTTTAAAGATACTTATATTGCATAAATGTTACATAAAAAATATAGGGATTCCCATATGCCCTGGTCCCCATACCTCCCAATTTTTCCCACATAAACAATATCCTTTATTAGTGTGGTACATTCATTGCAATTGATAAAAGCATCCCACACAATTCTGTAGGTTATGGGAATATATATAATGGCCTATAACAAACAACTTTTTACCAATTCTGCACAGATTACACCTCAACTTTCCATTCTCTAACCACATTCTATTCTCTGGTGACTTATATTCTAGCTATTAACTCCATGATTTTGCTCATTATATTTAGTTCATAATAGTGAAATCATACAATAATTGTCCTTTTGTGCCTGGCTTGCTTACTCAACATAATAACCCCTAGGTTCATCCATATGGTCATATGCTTCACGACTTCATTTCTTCTGACAGCTGCATAATATTCCATTATGTATATACACCACAATTTATCCATTCATTGGCTGATGGGCACCTGGATTGTTTCCATCCTTTGGCAATCATGAATAGTACCACTATGAACATCGGTGTGCAGATGTCTGTTTATGTCACTGCTCTCAGTTCTCCCGGGTATGTGCCTAGTAGCAGTATGCCAGATCACATGGTAAATCTGTATCTAACTTCCTTAGGAACCACCAAACAGACTTCCACAGTGGTTGTGCCAGTCCACGTTCCCACCAGCAGCGAATAAGCGTTCCTGTCTCTCCACATCCTCTCCAACACTTGCAGTTTTCTATTTTTTTTTTAAATCAATTTTTTGATACATATTAATAAAGCATAAATCCATCCAAAGAGTACAATCTGTGGTATTCAGTGTAATCACATATTTGTGCATTCATTACCCCAATCATTCCCAGAGCACTTTCATTATTCCAATAATAATAATAAACAAACAAACAAACAAAAACGAACAAACAAAACTTACCACCTCTTAATCTCTCTATGCCTTGCCTGCCATACATAGCTGTTATTCTTTTTATTTCTTGCTAGTATATTTGCATTTATATTTTGTAAAAAGTCTTATATATGCAATATCACTCATATTCATGTTTTACATGAGGTTTTACTATCTTATACAGTCCCCTGTTACAGTTTTTAGCTTTCCTTCTAGTAAAATACATGACCTTAGACTTTCCCTTTCAACCACTGTCATACCCATATAATACCTCTGCTCGTTACAAACATCATGATATGCTTTAACCATATGTTTTTTTCCTTACAGGCTGCAGCACTCCCTTTAGTATCTCTTGTAATTCTGGTCTTTTGGTATCATATTCTATCAGTTTTTATTTGCCTGTGAAGACTTTGAAGTTACCCTCATTTTTGAAGGACAGTTTTGCCAGATACAGAATTCTTGGCTGGCAGTTTTTCTTTTTCAGTACCTTAAATATGTCTTACCACTTTCTTCTCACCTCCATGGTTTCTGATGAGAGGTTGGCACTTAACCTTATCAAGTTTCCCTTGCATGTGATGCTTTGCTTTTCTCTTGCTGCTTTCAGAATCCTCTCTTTATCCCTGATATTTGTCATTCTGAATAGTAGGTGTCTTGGGGTAGGTCTGTTTGGATTTATTCTGTTTGTGTGTGGTACGTTGTCCTTCTCAGATACTGTTATTTATGTCCTTCGTAAGGGCTGGGAAGTTTTCAGTCATTATCTCAAATGTTGTTTTTTTTTTGCCTCTTTTCCATTCTCTTCTCCTTCTGGGACACCAGTAATGCAAATGTATGTGCATTTTACATTATCATTCAATTCCCTGAGATTCTGTTCCATTTTTGCCATTCTCTTCTCTTTCTGTTCTCCTGTCTTTTCCAGTTTGGATGTTTGTCTTCAAAATCACCAATTCTGCCTTTGAACAATTCAAATCTGCTTTTATGTGCCTCTAATGTATTTTTTTTTTTTTTTTGGAGTTTTATGTATGTGTGTGTGTGTATATATATGTATGTGTATATATATATGTGTGTGTGTGTGTTTTTAAGATGCTTATATTACATAAATGTTACACAATAATTACAGGGATTCCCATGATCTCTACCTCCCATACCTCCCATAACATCTCACATAAACATCTTTCATTAGTGTGGCACATCACCTGCAATGGATATACACATCCTGGGGCTTTGCCACTAAGTATAGACCACAGTTCACATCGTAGACCACACTCTCTCCCACACAGTTCTGCATGGTGTATGCTCATGTAATGTATTTTTAATCTCATCCATCGTGTCTTTTATTACCATATCGTCTGTAACTTTTCTTTGCAGACTTTCAAATTGTTCTTTATGCACTCCCAGTGTCTTAATATCCTTTATGTCTTTAGTCATATCTTCTTTAAATTCTTTGAAGTGATTTAAGAGAGTTGTGTGATTATCACTGATTAATTGTATTAAATCCTGTATCTCTTCAGGATATTTGGTTAGTTCTTTTGGCTGGGCCATCTCTTCCTGTTTCCTATTATAGCTTGTAATTTTTTGTTGATGTCTAGGCATCTGAATATGTTGGTGAATTTTCTCTGATGGCCAATTTTTCTCTCTATTGCCTTTTTTTTTTTTTTCACAGCTCTTCTTTGATATTTGGTTCAACTTATTCTAGGTCTTTAAAATTGCCCAGCTTAAGTTATCAAAACTGGGCCAGAGAGTCACTAGTGGTGTGCAGATTTTCTCCCAGGGGTAGGATACAAAGAGAACCGAGTTTTTGTCCATCCAATTTCCAGACGGGCCAGCAGATGGCGCTGTCAGTGCACCTTTCCACAGTGGTGTTTCAGTCTGGGCTTTTCTGTGTTCCTGTGTTGAATTTCCAGATGAGAGATTCAAAGCAGGCTCTGCTGGCCAAATTCACTGAAGAAAAGCACCCCGACTCCCCCTCCCTTTTCCCTTGAAACAGTTAGCAGGGAGGAAGATCTCTGTTCCCTTCTCAGTTGGCTGCAGTGAGCCAGGGTTTTACCCCAGTTTAAAATCTTGGGGGTGGGGGAGCGGAACCCTTCCCAGCTGCTGCTGGAGCTTGGTAAATCATGTTTGTTGTTTTGGTGTCTTTGTCTCTGTCACTTACCCTCCTGGGAGTTGTGTAGCATTGTCCTGGTCTGCTGACCCCCAAAGCAGGTCCCCTGGACAGCTTTTGGCTCTTTCTCCGTTGTTATTGTGAGAGCATTGAGCTGTGCCTATTAGTTTGATGCCATCTTCCCATAATTCTGAGTATCTTAAATACCACTGCCTTCTCGCCTCCATGTTTTCTGATGAGAAATTGGCATTAAGTCTTATTGGACATCGCTTGTATGTGATGAATTGCTTCTCTCTTACTGCTTTCAAAATTCTGTCTTTATCTTTGGTGTTTGGCAGTCTGATTCATATGTGTCTTGGAGTAGGTCTATTCAGATTTTTTCTGTTCGGAGTATGTTGTGCTTCTTTAACATGTATATTTCTGCCTTTCATAAAGTTGAGAAATTTTCAGTCATTATATCCTCAAATATTCTTTCTGCCCCTTTTCCTCTCCTTCTAGGATGCCCATTACTCTTATGTTTGTGCTGTCATTCAAGACCCTACTGACTTTTTTTCCAGTATTTTCTCTATTTTTTTGGATGTCTGACCATCTAGCTCACTGATCCTTTCTTCTGCCTATTCAGATGTGCTCTTGTATGTCTGTAGTATATTTTCATTCTCATCTGTTGTGCTTTTCATTCCCATAAGAGCTGTTACTTTTCTTTGCATGTTTCAAATACTTCCTTATGCTCACCCAGTACCTTAATAATTTTTTTTATCTCTTTAGCCATATTTTCCTTCATCTTGAATTGATTTAAGATATTTGTTTGAACATCTTTGATTAATTGTCCCAAACTCTGTATTGCTTCCGACTTTTTAATTTGTTGCTTTGACTGGGCCATATCTCCTTGTTTCTTAATATGGCTTGGAATTTTTTGGCTGATACCTAGGCATCTGATTATCTTGATGAGTTTATTTTGAAGGTCAGTTTCTCTTTCTTGTCTAGGATTTTGTTATTGAGTGGTTTTGTGTTATGCACTTCTTTGACACTTGGTTAGTATGTCCCAACCAAAACAAGCTCAGAGACCAACGCAGAAGCCCAGATCACTTTCAAAGGACCCTGGGGAGAGGCTCAGGAAAGATGCCAGAATGCCTTCTTTTCAGCTACCCAAGGCTGTACTTTCCTGGCCTACCCAGCAGATGGCACAATACAGCAACCTATTCCCCAGACCTCTAAGAACACAGGGTATTTTTAGCCCTCTGCTGGCTCCATCTTTGAAGTGCTTCAAAACAATGGTGTGGCGGTGCCTGTCCAGGACAGGCTAAAGCAAGGGGATTTAGCCATCTAAATTCACGGGCCAGTAGCTGGATCAGATCTGGGCAATGTTCCCCTCTGTTCTTGGGGAAGAGAGCTACCACAACCCTCCCAGTCCTCAACAGCCCACCAGGCAGGGATGGAACAGACCCACTTGGGAGTTGGGGGTGAGAGCCAGCAGCTGTGGGTGAAGATGTTACTCACAGTCTTACACTGTGGTTTCTCAGTCTCTTTGTCCTGTTCTTCCCTGGATGGTGCACGATACTCCTCTGGTCTCTGGAGCCCCAGAACAGTTGTTTTGGACAGTTTCTGCATGTCCATTAGCTGTTTCTGGAAGAGGAGTGAGCCCTGGAGCTACCTACTCTGCCATCTTTCCAGAAGTCCAAAAGCTGCTTTTTTGTAGAGAAGTAAATTTGAAGACTAACCTGCTCATCTGTTGAAACATAATAAAAATGAGGCTTTGACAAAAATAAAGTCTTAGTCTGATTTGTGAGCTATAAATTATCCAGTTTTATAATGAGCTAATTAATTAGCCTTTTAATTAGGATATGTTATGGAAAGAAAATTTTAACTTTTTCTGCATCGTAGCATGATAAAGGTTGATTTCACATTGAACTACAGGTTCCTCTGTACCCCTGCTGAAGTTCTACCCTGAAAATTGTGCCTAAGTGATTTTTCTGTTAAAGGAACTTTCTTGCTACCATTTTATCAAGATGATTGCAACACCCATGAAACATCCAGAAATTCACTTATCTTCAGAGACTGCTTTGCAAAGGAGAAATATGCCTATCCATGCAATCTTTTTTGACAGCATTCCTTCAGGCACACTTACTCCTGTAAAAGATTTGGCGAAATATCAGAATTCCTCTTTAAAATTACAAGACCATAAAAAGAATCAGTTCCTAGAAATTACAACTTTTAAAAATAAAAATATATTTCAGTCTACCATGCTGGCAGAGGCTACCAACTCTAACAGTTCTCTTGATATTAGTGCTATAAAGCCCAACAAGGATGGTTTCAAAAAGAAAGTAACCTATGAATCGCCAGTAAAAATATTTCAAAGAATGAAAGAAAAAGTACTGCGTGACAAACAAGAACAAGCTTCAAGAAACAGTGGTTTGTTGGAACCACCGAAAAGTGAAAGTAATAAAATCTTAACTCCTAATGGAGCTGTGAGAAGACTGTTGCACCATACCTACCTCTGTGAAGAAAAGGAAAACAACAAATCATTCCAATCAGATAATTCACTAAGAGGTTAGTTTTATTATGTGTTGGCTAAATGGCTATAATATCTTAAGTGTTTAATATGTCAGCCACTGTTTTAGGTGTGTAGGATCCAACAGTGAACAAAAAATGGACAAAACTCCCTGCTTTAGTTTAGCTATCTGGGGAGACAGATAATTAACAGATAAGTAATTTTTATGGTACAGTAGAAAAGTGCTACCAAGAGAAAAAAAAAAGGCAGATTAAGAGGTGATGTGTAGAGTTAAAGGGGGATGTAATTTTCAGGGGGTTGGTCAGGGTAAGGTTCAATGAGAAGGTGGCTTTTGAGTTAAAAAGAAATTGAAGGAGGTGATATATTCAGAGAAAATGGGGAACAATGATCCAGAGAACAGTTGGTACAAATGACCTGAGATAGGAGCATGCTTGAGACAAGTTCAAAGACTAGCTATAAGGTTAGTGTGTCTGTTGTGGAGAGAGTAGACAGAGCTGGAGAGGAGGATTCAGATAATGTAGGGCCTTATAGGTAAATGGAAGGGTTTTGGCTTTTACTATGAGCAAAATAAAGTCATTGGAGGGTTTTGAACAGAGGAGTGACATGATCTGGCTTGTTTTTAGAGTATCACTGACTCTTGGTTTGAAATGGAAAGTTACTGCTGAGAGATGAAGTTGGCTTCATCATGATGGTAGCAGGGTAATAAGTGGTTGGAGTCTATATATATTTTGAAAGTAAGGCCCATAGGGTCTGCTCATAGATTGGGTACATAATATATGATAAAGAGATATAAAGAATGACTACTAGATAGTTTTTTAAATTTGTTTTTGTTTTTTTGCCTGAGCAACTGGAAGGATGGAGTGATTTAACTGAAATGGGGAAGATGAGAAGGGTGTGGGATAGGAGATAGTTAGGAGATTAGATAGGAGATTAAATGTGATCATCAAGGAATGTAGGTAGAAAGAAAAAAAGTTCAAGGGTTGAGTCCTAGAGCACTCCAACATTTAGAAGTTAGAATAAAGAGTTGTAATTAGAGAAGGCAACTAAGAAACTGATGAGGAAGAAGGAAAACCAGGAGAGTAAGATTTTGTAAGCCAAGAGAAGAAAGTGTTTTAAGGAGAAGGGAGTTATCAGTTGTGTCTACTGCTGCTAATAGGTCAAGTATGATGAAGGCTGAGATTTGGCCATTGGATTTAGCATTGTGGGGGACATTGGTAACTTAGATGAGGCAGTTTGGGTGGAACAGTACAAGCAAAAACATGATTTAAGAGGACTCAAGGCATAATGTAAGAAGAGAAATTGGCAATTGTGAACACAGATACTTCTTTTTATAAGTTCGCCATAAAGGGAACTAGAGAAATAATGGCAAGTGTGGTTAAGAGAGGTTTTGTTGTTTTTAATGATTGGTGAAGTAAAAGCAAGTAGGTGATTAATAGTGATTGACCGTGAAACTTAAGCTAGTTAGACAGGAAAAAGAAGACATAAAGGAAGTGAGGGAGTGTGCAGAGAAGTGTAGGTCTTGTTGGGATAGTCAATGGTATTTGAGGGAATTAGCTGGAAAGATAGGTAGTGGTCAGAAATTGGGATACTTGGAATTGAGATTTTGATGAGTTTCAGTAATTGATAATGACAAGATATTTTACATACATTATCTTATTTAATCCTTTCAGCAGACAGATGGGGTGGAGATCATTTAATAGTCTAGGAAATGGGCTTATAAGAGCGTAGTCTGCTCTGTGTCTCACAGGCAGTGAGACATACTGAGAATTGAATACAAGTATCTACTAGAAGACACATGTTTTTAAACATTATACAATAGATTGTGACTATATTGTTGCATTTCAAGGACAGTGGCCCACTCTTACATAGAAAGCAGAGTTTTCTGAGGGAGTTTGGAGTGGAGGTGGGGGCACTACGCAAAATAATCTATTTCCCATGGTTTGGGAGAAAAGGGAAAAGCAAATGAAATAATGCATATTAAAGCACATTTTATATGTAAGATAGTAATATTCAGTGAGGAAGAAATATCTGACTGCCTTGATAATCTGATGATAACTGTTGACCCTTTCCCCAGAAAATTCATATAAATAGAAATACAAATTCTCTATGTAATTTCAGAGACCTTTTAAAGAGTCTCTGCATGGACCTTGGACTCACAAATAAATAACCCGGCACCTACAACATATTGTACTTGCTGGAATTACCTACTTTCTTTACAGCATTGCCCATCAATTTCCAGTAGATTGAGTTAAAGAAGAAACAGAAACATCACTTTTTTTTTTATGATGGATATAATTATAATATCTTATATTTAAATGTCTTAGGCCAAAGTGGCATACTTATTAAAGCATAATCACTACCTACTTTTTTCAATTTTAACATTTGAAATTAAACATATAAAAATAACTCAATTCTTCCTTCACTTGTGCAAATTTTAAGTCTATGATCTTTCGTTTTTTGTGGAAGAAACCCATTTCTATATCAAGAAACAAAGCTTTAAGAACCTCAGATATAAAGCAGGATAAAATATAAGCAACACTATTAGTCCCTATTTGTCTAGTTCATAAGCCTATCACTTTTGTGCCTTTGAAGACCTTCTAAAGAGACTGAGTATACTATTGAATCTCACCCTTTTTGATTTTTAAAGTATGCTACAACTCTTCCCCTTTTCTTTCATAGTTTAGGTATTTACAGCAACCAGAAGCAGAAGCAGAAAAAGATTGGCTGGTGCTTCATATATAATCTTAACTAAAACCATTCATTTTACAAATTAAAAACAGGCCCAGATAAGTCATTCAGTTTGTTCTGAGTTACATATCCAATTTGTGGCAGCACCAGATTCTAGATTTCCAGGCTTCAAAGTCTAGTAGTACACTTATGTCTGGAGCTGGGAAGTTCTAACATGGAGAAGTTTTAAAAAAAATTCTTCTGTACATAATGGGGTGAAGGAATGAGAAGAAAGTAAAGGGGAAAACTTATGTAAATGTTATGTATTGCAAAAATATGCTATCCTGGTCTGATCATTATTGAAGTGTCTTTATTTCAAGATATTTAAAAGGCTTTTTTTTTTCCCTTTTCAGTGACTAATAGAATTCATCCTCTTTCTTTAAAAACAATCTCAACCTCAGTCCAAGAAGTTCCTCTAGAATCATCAAATAATGTTTTCCTTCCAGTGAAACAAAAGATTCAGTGTCAGCGAGAGAAGAAAACAACCCTGCATAATTTAACTTATGGTAAAGTGCTTTTTGTTTTGTTTGTTTTTTAGTTGTAACTTGAATGTATTGTTAGATATTCTAGATAACTATTTTCCCTGTGTGGAGAATATGCATTGACTGTGGATAAATTTATGCTTGAATTTTAAAAGCCAGGAGCACTCAGAGAAATACTGGATAGTGGGTAGAACACTCTTAACCTGAAGATTTATTTCTTTATTGATTGATTTATTGATTTATTGATTTGGCTGCTATAAGCTAATTTTATTTTAGCCTACAATCTCCTATAACAATGGCACATACAATAAACAACAGCAGAGATCCTTGGTTTCTAGTTTCATGTAGTGGCCAATGCCAAGTCCTCAGGAAGTCTGAGAGGCTGCTGCCAAGGAAATTCAAAGACATGTCACTTCTCTGTGCAAGGATCTGGGAAGTCCCTAAAACAGTTTGTTTCTGAACCCCCCAAGGAGTATTAATCCCCCCTCCTTTTCCATTCATCTGCACAGAGATGCCTAAGTCTAACCTTCTGTAGGGATCAACATCTGTGAGGGAACTAGCGATCTACCCAGATGAAAGGGCTCTCCCAAAAGAGGAAAAGACCAAAAACTAGATTCTTTCTGCAAGAGGGAAGACAGCCAGAAGGTGAGACCATAGGTGAGAGGAACTCTTTCACAGTTTTGGGGTTTTGTTCAGGGCCTACCCAAAAAGGAAATATAGCCCTCTCTCTTGGCTCCTTTAACTAACCCTCAGGTACGTACACGTAAGAACAGCCTCCCATGTCCTGAAGCATCATTCCCCCACCCACAGGAGTAAGATAAGGGGACTCCTAGGAAGATGGCCTCTGGTGCTTGAGTTCTACTCAGGGCTCTGAAGTATCACATGAAACTGGTTCTACTCATGACATGTAATCTGGGGGAGAGGGTTAGCATAGCTCATTTCTGGAAAGTATCTTGTTTAGTTTCAAAACCTTGTTCTTGTTGGAGTTACACAAAATTAGTGGATTCTGCTTAAGGGACAGTCTGAGTTCTATTCTCTGTATTCCTGCCCTGGCCATACCCCGGTCTAGACTACAGGGATCAAGAGATACCTGTAGACTCAACTGACTGCCTAGCCAGTCAGGTACAAGCACCAGGCTCTCTCATCTTGTTCTTCTAATGATTGGTATGTATGTGTATGACTGGATAAGGTGTGGTATGGAGAGGGGTAGAGATGGGGTATGGAGTAGAAGGATGTCTACCAAGAATGACTGGCACTCTCAGGAATGTCTATCCTTCTCTTTATGGAAAATCTCCCTATTTGGTAACCCCCACAGCCCAGTTTGTAACACCATAGGCCTGCTCGTCAGGAATTCATGGTTCTTTCTGTGAAAAGCCATACCCTTACCACCCAAAATGTTTCCTTAAATATCCTTAGCTGAAGGAGTTAGCCTCTTGACCACAAGGACTCTAAGCTGGCTACAAAGCTACCTCCCACTGATATGTGGAAGTGGTGCTGCCTAATTGGCACAGAGGCCAAAGGTGCTCAGCTCCCCTCCTCCATAGAACGAGATTTCAGTTTTAGCCTCACAAATTCTCAGGCCACCTTGTCATTGCTCCTCTGAGACAGAATCTGGAAAACAGTCATGCCTGTCTCGTCCATGTGGATCTTCTGGCCCAAGGGGCACCAGCAGGCACAGCTGCCCTTGGCTGCCACATTCCTCAGACGCATCACAGCCAGCACCAGCATATGATCCTCTCGGGCAAAGCAGTAATCCTTCACGCATATCTGCAACTCAGGCCTCTGGTCCCTCTTCATTTCCCAGGAGGAAGTGAAATGTCTCATACTTGAAGGCCCAGTTTTTGCTTTTGGACTTGGTTGCAAACTCCTTCTTATCACTTTGATGTGGGCCAACCATGGTCACTTCCACAAAGGGCTGGAACATACTCGTTGTCTGCCACTTGAGTTCACTGGCAGCTACCACTCTCGTTTTGACCTTGTGCTCCCCAGTACCAGGGTGCGTAAACAAGTCCACTTGAATAGAGACTTCTCTCACAGGATCATCTACACCAGACCCCTGTGAGTCTGTGAGTGCACCAAGGTTTTAATGAGGGTGTCTGGTTTGTGTGCATAGAGACAGGGCATAGCGTAGGGACTGCAGATCTGGGCTCTTCTCCAAGAAGGTTTTCTTGAGCCTGTTGTCTTCTGCATGGAAGTATTGCTTGATGGTGTCTAGGGTGAGTTCAATAACTGCACACTCCTTTGGAGTGAGACTCCGTGTTTCCTCTCGCACCATGTGGTCCTTGAGTTTGCAAAGATGGCTCAGCTCCTTGGCAGTGGTGAAGATCATCTGAGTACCTGTCTGGTCAGTGAGTGGGCAGAATAATCATCCTTTCCATTGTGCTCACCACCCACCATACCTTCTTCAACACATGCTTCAGAACTGTTTTCTCACACACAGTATCAATTTGTTTGAGGTTGCTGTTCAGAAAATCCATGAGAGGCCACAGCACACTTTCTGTATCCTGAGCCACTGAGGCCCTGGTGTTGGGGGATGCAATCTCTGGGCTCCAAACCTAGCCCAGGATGTCAGCCATTTGTGAAATACACTCATTGAGCCACACCTGGAAGCTATTTCCAAACACCATGCTGAGCTCATCCAGAACTGTATTCAGTTTCACCTGCAGCTCCTTTACACTGTCTGCAGCTTCAGAGTCCAACTCCTTGCCACCCATGGCCTCAAACATTTTCTCCAGCTGGACCCTTAGTTGTTGCATGTTGTTCATCAGGATGCAGGGTAATTTCACCTTCATGCAATAAGCTGCGAAGTTCTTTAATAAGATGTCCGCATACTGCATCAGCACCTTCCTGATGGTCTTAGTAAATCTCACGTAATGAGCAAGGATATTAGGATCTGGGAATTCTAGCTTCTGGATGATACCCAAGCTGTGAGAAGACATCCATTACAGAGCAGGAAAAGAGCGCATGTTCTGAGGTCTGCTGCGACCCATGTTTCTTAATCTCATTCCAGGGCTCCACACAGGAATTCCAGGGACACATCCTCATCTTGTCCAGCCACTGCAGCACATACTGCTCAAACCACACTGGGTACTGGAGCACCTGGCCCTGGAGGGCAGACAGATCCCACACATAGATCCCACTCTAGAGCCACTTTACCTTGAAGTGCAGGTTCATGTAGTCAGCACTCTTACACAGCCAGAGAGCATACTTCATGTCTTGGGGAAACAGGTGCCATATCACTTCTGCACTGACTTTTCCCACATTCAACTCCTGAAGAAACTGGTTGAGAACAGGTGTATAGAAATTCTTGTCTTCCTCTATGATTGACACAATGAGCATGATGAGTTTGGGCCAGAAATTCGGGTTTCAAATACTGGGCCCTTGTTCCTCTGGAGGTTGATCCTGCTTCAGCTGAGACTGGTGGCTGTATAACTAATAACAGTTGTTGAAGATATACTCTACGTGGAGTTCAAACAGGCCTTTACTACCTTGCTGGCTCTTGGAGGGCTTTGCAGTTCTTGCACCTTCATTCTGAAGAAAGTAGTGCTGGTCAGCAAATCCCCTGTGGCTTTCAAGTCCTGAAGCTGCTCGGGGCTCCTAGCGGAGACATTATTCCTATATGTGCAGAGGCCGATCCTCAGGGAATTGTGTAGCTGGTCCAGCAGTTTTACAAATCTCTCTTTCCCAAAGTTGGAGGCTGCAAAGCAATCAGATGCAGAGACATTGGTAAGAGGCAGTTATGTGGGCATAGTGGCATTGATATTGGCCAATAAGGTGCTCATCACTGCTGACACAGCAGGACACATGTACCTGGAGGACAGACATGCAAAGTGCATCATGGCCTGATATATGGACTTAATGCCATAGCACATGGCAAATTCATCCACAATTTCTTGAGCTGTCTTATCAGCATACACCTTCCACGCATCATCTTGAGCCTCAGGGATCTGGATTCTTCCACTGCCCTGAATATCTGTGAGGTAATGAAAAAGGTTCTCAGGGAGACATGTATACTGCACATGATATGGTGCTACCTTCTCCTGCCCCTTGATCTCCACACTGATTTATAGTTGGATAGTCCCTGAGATGGCTGACGTGCCTGTCCTCTTTTCCAAGTTGTACCAAACATCCATCTCGCTACTTGGTGTCCAAACTTCGATGATGGTTTGGCCAAGGAAATCATCTGACTCTCACTTTAGCTTCTGCTTTACTGTCATTATCCTCATCCCACAAATGTACCTTTTTTTTTTTTTTTTTAAGATTTATTTTATTTATATATTTCTCCCCCACCCCCCTCGTTGTTTGTGCTCGCTGTCTGCTTTCTGTGTCTGTTCGGTGTGCGCTCACCTTCGTTTTAAGAGGCACTGGGAACTGAACCTAGGACCTCCCATGTGGGAGGGAGGCGCCTAATCACTTGAGCCACTTCTGCTCCCTGCTTATTGTTTCCTCATTGTGTCTCTTCATTGTGTCATCTTGTTGCATCAGCTCGCCATGCTATCCTGTCACCTCAGCTCATTGTCTTGCTCGTCGTCTTTAGGAGGCACTGGGAGTTGAACCCGGGACCTCTCATGTGGTAGGCAGGCGTCCAACTGCTTGAGCCACATCCACTACCCCCACACATGTACCTTAATGCAGTCAGAGGAGTTGTGGCACTCAAGATGGAACTTTTCTCCCCAAATAGGATTCAGGTTTCCAAAAATGGTCTTGGTACGCTTCTTGCTTTTGCCTACTTGCACTGTCACATAATGGTCACTGGATCCTGTCTTGTCCTTGGCTTGTAGGCCCTGGGTACACACCACAGTGATGGTAATCTTGACTGACCACTTGGAGGTGCCATCCAATACACTCTGTTTCGCTGTTTTCGTCTGCTGCACATGGGCAACATTGCTCACAGTAAAGACATGCCGGATAGCTTAGAAAATCTTAGGTTTATTCCACTCTCTGATCTTCATACGGTCCTTCATGGCCATGGTAATGTTCTGGGTCCAGTCCTCAGCCCATGTTTGGAGTTCTTTTCTGCAGCCCGCTGCAGGCAGTCATCATTGAGCAGGTCCTGGCACTTCTTGTGGCACTTGACTCCACACTCACTGCAGTGCATGCCCTGCCAGGCAATGCCCCAGAGCAGGCCCTCACATTCATAGCAGTACATGGGGGTAGTGGCCATTCAGACCTCAAAGCTGTGGGATGTGGCGCATGAGATGAGGTAGATTAAGACCTGCAGGGTTTTCTAATAAACATGGGGTTTCAGTTCCTCATCCTTGAGAGAGGGACATGTAGCCATTGCAGAAATTATCCCTACCTTCTGGGACTGGACCAATGGCAGATTGCTGACAAGTGGCAATGGCTTCTTATGTAGATCTGGCATGCTGTCAATGCCATAGCACCCTCAAGCTGGCCCTTCAGGGAGCCGCTGGGGCAGCTAGGGGTCACCATCATCTGGAATCTCTTGGAGCTGGAGTCGAACCTTAGTAACTGCTCAGATCCAGTGTGCTCTGGCATGGGTAAATGCTGAAAATGCATTCTCTTCAGGAAAACTCTCCTGGGGTCCTAGGGCATGGTCTTTGTGTAGCAACAGATCTGGAGTTGGATGGGATGTGGTGTCTTCTTTAATCTCCTTAGGCTCACATGCTTTCCCCTTCTCTGTTTCATCTGTTGTTTCCGAGGCTTTCTCTTGTTCTCCAAAATCTGCATGGCCATCTCTGGGGAAGCTGCCAGAGCTCTAGCAGGAATGAATTGAGTCACTCTCCTGATGGTCATCATCTTGTTCATGGTAGTGGTCTACTTCACTTAGCTGGGGCTTCCTTGACTCACATTACAGGAGGAGCCATACTTACTACTGCTGGTGCGGCTGAGGTCATAATTTTGTGTAGCGTCATTGCAAGATATCCGGTAACTGCCCTAAGTAGCAGCTGCTGTGGCAATCACACAGGCACAGGGAACTGGTGCACAAGAGCACTGGGCTGGGACGTCGTAAGAGGTTGGGATGCTATTGCTGGTCTCACTGTGATCGTCACTATCTAGATCATCAAAGGTACTATCAGGGTCTTTAAAAGAACACTAGGCAGCAACAGTGGGCAGTGGCTTCCACTGGCTTTCTTGAATAGAATGCTCATCATCAATCCCCAAAACACTGTTTTGTTCTGGTTTGTAGGTCCAATATCTGGCCTCCTCTGGGATATCAAGAGGCAACTCAAATCTTGTATCAAGCAAAATTTTATGAGGAGTTGAGTTTTTAGTTCCACAGATCACACCATCTTTCATTAATGTCTCTGCCTTCAGTGTGGACCACTCCCCAGGCCCTTCTTCATCTGACTGACTAATAGTCTATAGTGCAATCCACACAGTCCCCACCATGGTGTCCCAGATCAGTCTTTTGTTCCCTACTTCTTCCACACTTAGACCCAGGTCCAAGCAACTAATCTCAAACATGAATCTTGTTCCCAGAAAGGTTGATTACCTCAAACTGATACAGTTGTTCTCTTCACATTCTGTACTTTCAGGGTCACGTATGTATTAAATTTACCCGGTGAGCCCTGGAATTTGGCTCTTTGAACGCGCACAGACATGGCCCAGCTGCCTGCGAGCCCAACTATGCCACCACATGGGGCCACTCCCTTCTTCCTCTCAGCAGATGCTGCAGCTGTTCCCACTATCTGACCCACCAGCCTGACCACTCCTCATGGTTCCCTGTTGTGGGCAGCATCCCGCCGCTCTCTCTTACCTGCCCCCATTTTCACAGTCTGAGAATGCTTAGGAGAGCGGCGGGTACTGACTGGGAACTGGGTGCAGCACGGCAGCACCATTTCTGGGAGGCAGGAGTGACAGGGAAACTTGTCACACCAGCCGGGATCTGTTCCTTGTAGATTTATTTTTACTTATGCATGGTTTTAAGTTGACTGTTTTATTTCTCTCTTAATTTCATATAAACTTTTTTCAAATTTTACTTTTGTATTTCTTGCAGAGTTTCCAATTCTGAAGCAAAAATGTGAAAATGTTTCACCTGTAGAAGTCTCAAACAAGGCATTAGCTAGTACTCAGTTGGCTCAACAAATTCTTCACTCGAAGGATATAATTGCAACCACTAAGTGCAAAAAGGAAACGTTTGTTTTAGAAGGCATTGATTCTGACCACGAAAAATCTCAAAATACTACTGTTAAGACTCTAAGTACTAATTGTGTGCCAACTAATGATGGCAGTCAAGTAATGGTTTCTGATAGTGAGGTGACACCGGAAAGGACTTCAAAACAGGAAATTAAGGAAGGAAATGAAAAACCAATGCCTGGAGAAACTACACTTCCTGGTGCCATGAATAATACATGTAAAATTGTGCTTGCCACTCCAAGACTTCATTTAACAATACCTCGGAGATCCAAAAGAAATGTTTCAAAGCTTTCTCCTCCAAGTGTATTTCAAACTGTTACAACTGAAGTAAATAAAATTAAGGTAGGAAACCCTTTTTAAGGCAAATATTTGTTTCTAATTTTATCTCCATCCTTCCAAGAACTTGAGCTCTTATACTCTTTCATTACTAACAGTAGCTTCATTTTCATGTTTTGTTATTAGTTTATGTAAATGCAGTGTGGCCTATTACAAATAGCAATGGGTGGAAAGTGAGAAAACCTGGATGTTCATTCTTACTTTGATCTTACTAGTCGTTTAGCTTTCAGCAACTTACATATTCCCTTTGGGGATGAACACTAAGCTCCTTCCTGTTCTTAATTTTTTTTCTGATTCTTGGGATACTATTAACAGAGCAATAGGGAGAGAAAGGAATTATATATTGTCTGAAGATTGGAGAATTTCTCAATGTAGTTTGTGCCCACTCATCTTTTTGGTTAATTTCCCCAGAGAGGATGGTCATAAAACAAAATACTGAACAACCTTAATACTGTCCTCTCCATACTCTCATCAGTATAGTTTTAAATTGCAGATAGTGACCTTCGAATGGATTATGAAATGAGTTTAGTGGGTCATGACACCATTTAAAAAATAAAATAGAATATGGTGGAAAACATCAACAGAATGCATGTAATTAGGATAAGTATTGTTTGTGAAAATTTAATTTCATTTAGGTATATAGATCCTCTGTTCTATTGGAGTTGGAAGAGGATTTGTATAGAACTCCTGACCCAGGTTAAGCTTTACCTTCCTACTCTTACAGCTACCCAGAACTGCCCAGGTCACAGTTAAAAACAAAGAAGGACAGTATAAGTAAAACTGATCATTTGCTTCTTCCCTCTAAGACAGTGGCCTTCAAACTGGGGTATTGCTTTCCTTTGTGAGTAGTTAGACTTTCCCCAGGGAGTACAGTGGGCACATAGATTTTTAAGGGTATTTCTGGATCCTCAATTTCAATATGTACAATCTCCTAAAAACACACCTGTCTTAAGGTCTTTCGTCTCACAATCAGCTCTTCTCTTTTACAAAACAAAGGCATACCTCTCACACATCCAGAATTAAATTACCTTGCTCTAAAGTATTGCTTGTTTTTGTAAAAAGTTTTATTGGAACACAGCCAGCCATTCACTTATGTATTATCAATGGCTGTTTTTGTACTACAACAGTTCGGCTAAGTGGGTATGACAAAGACTTAGGGCCCTCAAAGCCTAAAATATTTACTATCAGCAAAACTTTGCTGTCTCCCTAATGTATAGAAATCTGGGACACATCAAACATGGGGAGAATTTGAAATATTGGTTTGTTGACAAAATGAATTACTCAGTGACCTGTTTGCAAATGAGATGGTTTCCAATTCTTTGCTTTTGGAAAAATTGAAGGAAGCTCTAATAATTAGTTCATGGTAGTAGATCTTAGTGAGAACTTGGAAGGAGTTCAGATAATTGAGTGACCTTGCAATAAAATAACTTTTTTCCATTCCCATCTACTTATTGATGTGGCCAGTGATTCTCAGCGCTTAAATCAATAATGTGAAAAATAGATAAAAAATTTATGTTGAAACTACCCATATTTGGCAGTAAGTAATATTATTCACAAATGCATGAACTAATTGAAAACATGCCATTCATTTCATTAATTTTGTAAAGTTTTTACTTTTTATGCTTAATAGCTGTTTATTAACATTTGTAAAATAATATTTGATAAGTTATATAATAATATTAATTGGAATGAGAACTCAATACAGAATTTTTTAACATTTAGATCCTTATGGTCAGGAGAAATTTTTAAAATTTAGATTTACATATATATGTAACTTTGTTACTCAAAAAATAAAATAGAATGAACCATAAGAGACATTAGAGTTTCAAACTATGTTATGTTAGGATAAATTCTCTGAGGGAAGTGGAATTGAAATACAAGTTCAAGGAGAAAGATACAGTGAAAAATTCTATTGTTAAAGAAGACTTTCTCTTTTAATTTTGTTTTTATTTAATATTTTTGTCTTTTTGTTTGTTTTTTGTCCATTAATTTTTAAATGGATGACAATGCGTATCAAATTGAGATTTAAACACCATGTAAATTTTAAAGTGATATAACTGTTACAGTTTTATATGTCTGTGTATTTATTGGAAATTACATTATTGGCAAATATTTAAATTTGCTATGTATGAAGTTTTAGATATTGATTTTAGGATGTTTGAGAGATTTCAAAATTCTGTTTGGGGGTAGTTTGAGCAAAATTTGAAGACATCTGTTCCAAAGAGACTCCACAATTGCTAATTCCATAATTTCTACAGTGCTGTTTATCTTGATTACCACAAGAAGTCCAAGCCTTCCAGAACTCTTTCCTCTATAGTTCTATTCATTCCCTAGTTCTCACCCAGACTTTCACTCATCCCCATCCCTCCAAACCATACATTAAAGCCACTTGAACTTGAGCTATATCATGAACAGAATGTTATATTCTCAGTCTTCTATGAACATTCTTTTAACCTTTCTCTAACTAAAATATGTCTTCTACAAACAGCCCTCTCAAGTGGTGGCTGTTTTTCTCCCATACCCCACATTCCTCTAGACCTGAAGATGGTGTAAACTGTGTCTTTCTTGCTTTTCATTGCTACTTCAGACCATTTTTCCTTCCTCATCCCTAAAGCAACCTGTCACCAGCTTTGAAGCACATGCCATAACACATTACCATTTCCTGCCTCTTCTTGTTATCATCTGTAATATAGCCTCCTATTCCATCTAGTCCATCTTGCATTTCTATTAAAGTGTTTGATACCTATTACTGACTTTTCCTCCTACTAGCACTGCTGTTTTCATGTCTGGTGACATCAACATCCATATAGATGATCCAATTAAAACCCTTGAATTTCTGATCTTTTTTGACCTTTCCCCTATCTTTCCTCTTTACTTGGTCATACCTCATACCTTGTCATTGCCAGTATGTGTGCCAAATTGTCACTTTCAAGCATCCCACACTCTCACTATCAGCTCTTGTCTTTCCAGGTCATTCCCTCTAGTACTCTTCCCTTATCCCTCACCAATAATACACTGACTTCACTAAGACAAACCTTCAATCTGCCATCCCTCTCATGTCCTCATTTCCTTCTTTACCCTAAATAGATTCCATTGTCCATCATTTATAATCATTCCTTGACTAAACTCATAACTCTATTGTTTTTCCCTCTGTCCTTCCCTGGCAAAAGGTAATTGGTTAAATTTAAGTCTGTACCTGACTTAAATTTAACCAATAAATTTGAAATATTGGTTTGTTGACAAAACCAATATTTCAACAAATTGAAATATTGTACCTGAGAAGCTGGAACTGGCTAGAGCAAAACTCAACTATATTGACTGACCTCATGTTAAATTTGACAACAGACCTCAAGTGGGCTCTCATTATTGCCTATCAGTCCAGCTACATTTCACCTATCAGTTGACTCTGACTTTCCTAAGAGTACTGCACAGTTTTCTCTGCTAGTACCTCCAAATCTTTTCCCTCTTCCTCATTCTCAATTAACTAAGAACCTTATATTTCTAAGACTAAATCTACCAACTTGCCAGCTGCTGTAGCCACACACTCTGCTTTCCCTTCCATTAAAAGGAATGAACAATTTGTACTCCTTTTCACTCCTTACCTTTTCCTTTATACTTATCTCCTCAATTTTTTCCTTTTCTGGATCATCCCCATTAGTATATAAACATGCTGAAATATGGCTCATGTTAAATATATATATATTTAAAGAAACACCTTCCTTTTACCCCATATCCCATTGCAGCTACCACCCCATTTTTCTTTTCCTTTATAGCAAAACGTCTTGAAAAGAGATATATGTATTCATGGTCTTTAATTTCTTCTCCTCCCAATCCCTCTTGAATATGTTTCATTTTGGACATTCACAGCTACTACTCCATGAAAATTGTTCAAGTTCGCCAATGATTTTCATGTCACCAAATCCAGTGATTGATTCTTATTCTTTGTTGTTTTCAGTCTCAGGATAGTTTAACACAGTGAATTATTCCTTCTCAAAACATTTGTTTTTTTCCTCTTAGATTCCAGGATATTTCTCTTCTAATTTTCTACTACTTCACTGGCCATCCTTTTTCAGTACGTTTTTCTGCTTCCTCTTAAACTCTCTCCATCCTATAAATGTTGGAATCCCTTAGGAGCCAGTCCTAGAAATATTTCTCTACCTACACTCACTCTATTTCATGCAGTGCTATAGTAGCAGCTTTAAATTCCACCTCTATGATAATAAATCCCAAATATATATCTCTAGCCCAGAACATTCTCCTAAACATACTCATATATGCAGTTGTTTACACAACTGCTCCTTGATGTTCCCCCCTCTCCAGATGACTTCCTTGTCTCTTTGCTCGTTGTATTTGCTCGCTGTCTTGCTCTGCTCTTTGTTTTTACTTGTTGTCTGCTCATTGTTTGTCTTTTTTAATTTTTTTAATTTATTTTTTTGCTCAATGTCTGTTCATTGTTTGTTTTCTTTAGGAGACACTGGAACCAAACCCAGGACCTCCCATGTGGGAGGCAAGTGCTCAACTGCTTGAGCCACATCCGCTTCTCTCCTTGATGTTTGATAGGCATCTCAAATTTAACATGTCTAAAACTCAACTCTTGATTTTTCCTCCATAAATCTCCTTCATTGTATCCCATATCAGTAATTAGAAATACCGTTCTCCCCAAGTACTTAGGCAGAAATCTTAGATTCATCTTGGACTCTTGTTTTTTCCTCTCATACTCTATATTCAAACCATGAAGAAATCCTCTTGGCTCTACTGTCCTGAATCTGGCCACTTCTCACTACTCAACCACTACTTTTTTGTCCAAGGCACCATAAGCTGTTGGATTATTGCAAGAGCCTAATGGTCTCTCTGCTTCTACTCCCCTCACTCCTGCAACTTCAGTCTGTTTTTCAGACAGAAGTCAAAATCTTCATATAGTCCATTCTCTAATCAATAACTTCTTAAAATGTTAAGTCATGGAGCGCGAATGTGGCTCAAGTGGTTGAGCGCCTTCCTCCCACATGGGAGGTCCGGGCTTCACTCCCCAGTGCATCCTAAAAAAAACAGAAACAACAAGCAAACAAACAAAAAAACCAGTGTGGCTCAGTGATTGAGTGCCGGCTTCCCACATGTGAGGTCTGGGGTTTAATCCCTGGCCCCGGTACCTCTAAAAAAAAAAAAAAAAGTCATGTCACTCCCCTGCTCAAAATCCTCCAGCACCTTCTCATCTCAGGAAGAAAAAAACACTAAACGTTTACCATGGTTTATATGACTACATAATTCAATCCCTGGAGATCTTCAACCTTACCTTTTATCATTAATGCTTTCTTATCCCTTTCAAGCCATGTGCTCTCCATGTTACCTACTCCGAGTCTTTGCACTTGTTCCCTCTGCCTGAGAGAATCTACTCCCAGATATTCACGAGGCTCATACCCCATTTCATTTTAGTTCTTTCTTCACAGACCCTCCCTGATTATCCCATTTTAAAAAGCAGCCCCATTTGAATGCCATATACTTACTTATTATAGTAATTATAACTGCCTGACTTTGTAAAAATATACTTATTTGTTTGGATGCTACCTTTGCTTGCTGCTCCCCAAAACACAGACTAGAGAGTTCACTCTAGGAGGACAGCAGTTTTATTTTGTTTCTTGCTGAGTCCCCGCTACCTAAATAATGCTTGGCACATAGTAGAGCCCAACAAATGTTTGCTGAATGAATAATGAATGAATATTTTGATATTTTACATAAGCACTGTGAAGCAGGCTTTCTAGAGCCAGAATTCCAGCTTTGTAACCCATCTATGCCACTATCTAGTTGTGTGTGACATTAGGCAAGTTATTTAAGTATACTTTCCAGAGTGTTTTTTCTGTAAAATATAGTACCTGCCTCCTAGTGTTATGAGGATAACATAAGTCAATGTATCTAAGGTGCTTGAAACACTGCCTTAGGGTTAGCTTTTATTTTTATCATCTCCCTCTTATTTGATCTATCTCAGGTGGTGATTCCTGTGTGGGAGGAGTGGGAATGTTATTTATTATTACTCCCTCCCTAAATCCTACATGTAATTTTTAAAAATGGACATAATTAAGAAGTTGAATAACAAAGAGTGCCCTCCCATGTCAGTATATTTTGCTGATTGAGAGTAAAACTACCACTGGAGACACTCTGTCTTAATGCATTTATAATTTTATATATAAAGTAAATAGTCACTCAAGTTAGTTATGTGAATTTTAACTTTATTTCTCATCAGAAATAGATAAATGGTAAATTGTTATGAAATAGAA